>WOGR01011720.1:0-10456 GCA_015342045.1 Leptinotarsa lineolata | reverse complement strand
CAAATATCGTCTTGCTCTGGTGGTCGAGAACGACTGCATCAGGCTCATTAGCTTGTATGAGCCTCTGGGTGGGGAACGAATAGTTCCAATAAATTCGGCACTTCTCGTTCCCCACAACGGATTCAATATCCCCCGGAGTGGTAATAAAGCTCTTTTAGGGCCGCGTTATGTCTATGGATAAAGGCTGGGACTGCATTGCCTGAACTGCAACAACTGCATTATGGCCTGAAACGCCTCGCGGCGAGTTGTCCATTCTGACAGGCCAAGATGAACCCTTCAGTTCTCGACTTCAGCCCACTCGACCCGATATAAAGGTCAGCTGCTTTGATGAGTCGAGGTCTTCAATGCTGTTAAAGAAGAGCTCATGCATTGGCTTATTCTTGTGTTACCGCAAAAGTGAAGTGATCTCTGCGACTTCTATAGGGGCCTTTTGCTGAACGGGTTCCAACTCGGTGACAGAGTTGTGATCGTCTCGTTCAGTGTCGAAAACTAAACTGAGTTCATCAGCTGCTCGGGCAGCTGCCCTAAAAAAGAAATGCTCCAATTTCTGCTCTCTTATGGTCGCGGACCATGCAGAGAAGGGGATCCGAACTTCTGACGACTTTACAGGCAAGATATCCAGTACTATAATATCATGTAGATACTCTAAACTCTTGCCCGGCCTTTCTGTTGTCAGAACGTGCAACTGACGATTCGGGATGCACACTCCTATGGAGATGCATCATTTTTCGGGTCTTTACGTCTTTGTTCTTCCCCGACAGTTTCGATGATCGGATCTATCGAAGTTTGTGATGATACTTGCCTCGGAGAAAGTTCTTCACTGCTGTTAACTCTTGTGAGTGGCGTTGTTCCTCCTCGAGGTGAGTATACGTCTCTCCGGCATCTTGAAGGTGCAGGATGCTCCCATCTACGAGCTGCACATCCTCTCCGTTGTCCCCGTATCGCGTCCTCTTTTGAGATGGATCGTCGCAAATTTGTCGATTGCGAATTTCATACCCTTCCATCACGACGACTATTATTATCGAAGTGTCCAAATGACAACTATCCAAACTGATGGGTCGGCAAACATGATAACGTAGAATGACTTGCTAGATCACCTGATTTAACGTCCTTAGATTTTTGGTGAGAATTCTAAAGTATATGTCACACAACCGTAGTATTCCAGAACTGATGGATAGAATAAGAGATCCTCCCCCCCAAGGAAATTGCCCCAGAAATATTCCGTAATGTAAGAAATATAGTTGTGAACAAATTTCATTATTGTCAGGAAGTGAATGGTGATCATTAATAAACATTCGTAGGCTTGAGCTGATGTGAGTTCTGAATATATTTTTTTCAAACTATGATAGTTATTATTTGTTTGCTTTTGATGCACTGTTTGGAACCATTGGCGTTGTAATGAAACTTACTGGAGTTTTATCCCACCAAACACTAAACCGTTATTTCTAACACCTCGACACGTGTTTCGATCACCAGGTGTTGAAAATAAGGGTTTGGTGTTGGGATAAAACTCCAGTCTTTCGTACCGATAAGTACTAAAAATGGTGCAATTTTACGAATGATTTGCCCGACTTCGATTTCTTGTCTCGTGCAAGAGTTAGGAGTGGGGGGTGGGGGCATTTTACTTCTGTATGGTATTACATCAGCTAACTTTAGTGAGCATACTAGTCTTCCTACGGCCCTCGTAGAGCAGATGCTTATCAGGGGCCTAAATATAGGGCGCGGCGAGAATCTGGTGCAAATATGTTAATTCCCCCCAAAAACCAATAATTAAGATAATCATGACAATAAAGCATTTGAAGGTACCGAGTTCGAGTTATTTATTGAAGGATATTGTCAATGGACGGCCTGCGGACGAATTCGGTGGCTCGCCTTTCCAACCATTGTTTTTTCTTCAATTCGGTCTCTGGTTGTGATTTGTTACATAATTATATGGCACTTAAAACGGTATTTTTTATTTTATTGGTACCTTCGCGGTTATAATTAGTGACCATGTGACCGAAATGGCGTAACAAGAATGGCCGATAAATCAACCAAATCCCGGCAAACGTTTAATGGAAATTATAATGTTGCCTTGGCTGATTAATACGGTGGTACGATTAATTTGTACCTATGAGGAATCAAATCGTATCATGTCTGTGGTCTAGATGCTATCTTTTGGAGACTTTGATTTATTTTTTGATGTCTAATTACTTATTCGGGGAAGCGTTTTTGAATAATGAGCCCAAGGACCGGTTTACTTGACGTGATAGAAATGTTTCCTCTTCAACACCCATTGAGTTTATCATTGATTTTCCTTTTTTTAGTTCAAGTTGAGCTTGGATACTGTAAAGAAGTTTCAAACATACAGATTGTTACAAAACTATCTCTTAAACTGAGTTTTTGTGTTGGATTTTCATCTATTTCAAAGTCCATCGATAATTTTTTTGATTTTTTACTTTGTTACCCTATCAATAGAAATTTTGATACCACAAGAATTATTACGATATGTTTTGAAAATGTTGTTTTTTCAATTGGATTGAAACCTGAAAAACAATCAAAGTCAATTTGTTGATAGAATAATGAGAAATTTATTTCTAATCTAGTGATACATTCTGTGTAATCAACTCAAACGGTATATGTGGTCTTTATTGATGAATATTACACCATAATAGTAATGATAATCTTAATTTTCAGGATGTAGAGTACATCCACTGAATATATATTTTATTATCTCGTCAAATTTGACTTTATTATGAAATCTCAAGCCTATGTGATACCAGAAATCACTGCAGTTGTCGGATTTATGAAAAGGAAATGGTAACTCTGTGCTGCAAGCTGCAAAACCTTCAGGTGCCTGAGACAGTACAATTCTTGAGTTTCAAAATAGATAGCAAATCGAATTCAGCTTCCTGATTATGAAATTGCAAACTCAATTTACTATCTAGCTAGAAATTAAGGATCTGTACATCGAGATGCTGCTCAAGGGATATCATTATAAATTATTATTAGATTGAAGTAGCTGTCCTGAAAATGACATGGTCTTGAGGATGAAGTCCAATCTGGGCCTTATTTTCAAATTAGGTAAACCCTAGCATGAAGTTTCATCATCGAGTGGACATTAATATGGCTACGACATTGCTGTCAATTTCATCTGAACCATCAAAAGTAATATTATTCTAGACCTATACCTGCCAGTCATCTTAGGCATTCCTGCATGTTTACTCTATTCGAAATCGCCATCATCATAGCCATCTAATCGGTAGATATATTTTTAAATTCCGGTTATGGTAACATACTTAATTGGACTACTATATATAAGTGCACCCCGGTGCGAAAGATATACGTTTCGAGAATGATATGAATCTTACGGATTTCAAGATCGTTCGCGTTTCGAAAAGTGCAGCCTCACCGAGCTCTTTATTTATACAATTAGTCTTTGTAATTAATGATCCAGTTCTATCCGCTTTCCATTATTTCATTTTTTAAGTGATGAACTTTATAGGAACGGGAGTTCTTTGAGTGAATCCAAGATGTTTCACATCACTTCCTTAATCTGACAGGTCCAAAAAATTTCTGTAATTTATTCCGATATTGATATGAAAGTGAATATAATTTCAGGAACAGAAATATATCAACAATATAGGGAGAGAGAGAGAATAGTTCTGTTTCGGAATTCGGTCTAATTATAAAGTAAATTAAACTCTCTTTAGCTGCCCGAGCTTTCGCTAATGTTTATCAGCTTTATCGAGGGCTGTAATATAAAAAAAGGACATAATAAAATAAAAAAAACATAATAATGGATAAAACAGTAACATGTCTGTGCAATAGGCACAAGAATTTTCCGAGTTCCAAAACAGTGCTTTGTTTAGCACAAAAAATGCAACTTTGTCTCGATTCAAGCTTCGACGTACCTCCTGTAGTTTAGGAGATTCCAATGGTGGTGGTCGAAATTAAATTACCCTGTATATATATAAACCTTCCTCTTGAATCACTCTATCTATCAATAAAACCCGCATCAAAATCCGTTGGGACATTTTAAAGATCTAAGCATACATAAGAACAGACAGCGGGAAACGTCTACATATAACGATTTGAGGGATGTTTGGCTATATAATTTTCGTAGTGATGAATGATGCATTTTTCCACGAATGATAGAAGTCAAAAATAAACAAAGTGAATATTGAAGGACCAAGAATGGATCCTTGAGGAACGCTTTTGATTTCAGGTGCAGTTTATGAGCTCATATCGTTCGCTACTTACTTATAGCAAAATCGTAAACGGTGAGATTATCGAGTCAGTATGCGATAAACACTCCATTTGATTCCAATTGAACTATTGAATTTGGAAGCAAATAGTTTTGTAAAAATAACCAGAAATATGAAAAAGTAATTCAAGAAAGTGTTTCAAATATAATTTAAAAAGCATAACGTCAATGTAACTTTCGAATTCTAGTCAAATGGGAAAAACCTTTAACAGTTTTATCACTTTTCGAAAATATAGTTAGCTGTTTTTGTTATATATTGTATAATATATGTGTTAGTCACTAGTTGTGTAGCAAGGTTAAGCCTAATGCAATCTTTTTCAAAATTAAGTAAAATGGTACCCTTTTTTCTAAGTGTAGTATTCATTTTAGTGGAAAGATGAAGCTAAATGATAGGAAGTTGAAGATAAATGTCATCTCAAATGGTTGATTTTTCCTAGGACTGGAAATGAGCGACATACTTTTCTATTCTTGATTCCCTCCACCACTAAAACGATTTCAAAGTGACATTCTACTCACGTACTGATGTAAAAATATATCATGAAACCTATTCAATACAACAGAAATTCAGTCAGTTGAATGAAATAAATCAGTCAGAATCATCCGAATTTTTTTCGACCAGAAATTAATTCTGACATTTATATACGGAGTTATTTGCAAGGGGCGGGACCAACACTAACCAATAATTACCTACTGCCACCTTTTCATTCATACACGACAATTAATTTGTTTTTATGAGATATGTAATAACGACTTGTTAGTTTTACAGTAGAAAAAAACTTTTCTTCCCGCTGATAAAATGGTGGAAGTGTGTCAATGAAACTGTCGCTGGCTGGAGATTTATTTTTTATAAAAAATAATGATTGTATTATTTTACTTGGAGTATTATTCAATCTAAATGAAAAAGGAATGTACTAAGCAAACAGTAATACATATTTATTAATCGAAGAGTTTCTTTCTACATCCACAATACAATAGAATAAACCACTTTGTTTAGAACCTCCCACAAAGTCTCACATTCGTAATGAATTATCCAAATATCCGTTAAAAATTCAGGAAACTCAAATTGTGTTAAGTCTGGTGAGCTAGTGGACTATTCTATTAACTATTTAATTAACTGCTAGTGAGAACCATTTTCTGTAACCACAATGAACAGAAGAATTTCTCAAATTAACAAAGTTGAAATTTTGGAAATCTCATAGATTTTTGTGAGAATCTGTTCAAAGAACTGTTTTAGTGAAAAACAACATTGTGTTTTCATAACATAAACCAGTATTGACTGCTTGTATGTTATGAGAAATGTGTCAGGAAAGGACTAATGTATCATATTTATTATTTGAAATATCCTAACAGGCACATACATGGTTCTTTTTTTATTTTATTCTGGTATAATTTGTATTTTATCTATTATCATCATGTATGTTTGAGGGACGATATTCTTATTCGATCTACTAGATATATTTCTCAAATCAGGGAAATACACACTACTTCCCTATTTTTTGAAACTATGTAATGTAATTGCATTTCGTATTCACTATCGAATATATGTTCTTGTGTAATGTATTTTCATAGGACAATGTAATGCTGTTTGATAATAGATTATTTATTATTTTATATATAGTTATTATTAAATAATATAATTTCTATTCGATTGATAGCCTATCTGAAGAGAATGAATTGAACTGAATATGGTTATAGGAGTAACATTCGAAAATAGTTTTGAGAAGTATTATTAAGTTACCTATTCAGATGGTAAATTACTAAATTTTTGATATTCTTCAGGTGAACAAAGTCTATTATAACACAAAGTAAAAAAGCAAGAAACACACTATTGATTGAATGGTGGGATATAGATATGGCGGAGAGATTGGTAAAATTCAAACTCACACACAAGTCAATAAAAATTTTCCCGGATAGTCAAGCGGCGTTGGAAGCTCTTGGCTCCTACCAAGCAACGTCTAAATTGGTAGCAAATTGCCGAAAACAACTCTTCTCAATAGAAAGACTTAACAAATTGTCTCTGCTGACTCCCTTGCAAAGGAGGTGGCTACATGTAGCTTCATCGGACCAGAACCTGTCATTGGCATTGATTTAGGCTTTGCTAAACAAAATTGAACACCTGGATGTCCAGAATATTTAAAGAGTTCTGACAAAATCTTCCAGGATTGGCTGACTCCAAGGCGTTCATTCACCCTTTGAAGCTTGAAACCAAAAAGTTGTTGGACTTTGGTAGGGATGAACTACGATGTCTAACAGGCCTCCTTACAGGTCACTGTCGTTTGAATCGTCATATGCAGAGACTCGGACTGTCGGAAGACAGTGTGTGTCGCCTCTGTTTGGAATATGACAGCAGAGCATATACTTTGTGCCTGCCCGCCGTGTACCGAATTAGGTTTTCAGAGTTTGGTAGAACCACATTTTTGACATCTGACCTGAAAGATCACCCATCATACAAACTAATCGGCTTCGTCAAGAAGCTGGGTTTATTTGGTCGAGTTTGAATAGGTTTGAGCTACAATAAACCCTTGCGGGTTGCAGTGGAGGGTCGAACAGACCCACTCACTTCTGACCTAACCTAACCTAACTCATAGATATGGCAGTCATTTAAAGATGAAGAGTTATGATAGAGTGCCTGGGTTGCAAAAAATCACACTGTCTGAGTAAAAGTCTATGAGAAGCTATGACAGCTGTTGAACACTTGAGTTGATCATGAATCTATAAAATGTTTTCCATTCTGATAATGCGTAAAGCTTCTCATCCGAATGGATTTTTTGGAAAGTTAAGGTGGCAAGTTTGATGAAACCACCACAAACATAATGTCACAATGAAAAAATGGACTGCTTCAAGAATAAAAAGCGCGATGCCTACTTCATAAATTTATTTTTTAAAGAGAAGATATGTTACAGTTAATGATCCTTTCATACAGAATAATGTTCACCAGCTGTTCCATCGCTGCAATTGGTAGTGAATAAGTGAAAGTTAAACATATGCCAGTGAGCCAGTATTAGTAGTAGACAAAAATATAGTAGAATCTCATTGACACTGAAACCATCGTCAATCGCATTTTCTATAACTTCTCTCTCATATCGCAACTATCACACGCAATACGCATTTAAAAAATCATTTCAATACGTTAAAGGAGATTCAAACAGAGATTAAGGCCGCATGAAAAATAATGCCCATTTATAAATTTCAAATGGATACCGTACGTGATTAAAATATAACAGTGAGAAAACGCCTACTTGGAGCTAAACCTATTTTTCAAGCTTTCATAAAGTGACAACTATCAAGGATAGAATCCGATGAATTGAAAAAATGTACGTGAGCACTCAGTCTTTGTACGTATCCATTGACGTGGGTGGGCGAAGGGCAGAGGGTTTCGTTATTTTCAAGACTTTGGGGTGAAATGCAAAAGAAGCGCCTCAAACATGTAAAAGGTCTTTATTACTGAGGAACTTATATCATATATAGTTATTGATTACATATTCACTTAGTAAACATGTGAATAACAAAGTAAGTTAACATAAAACATACTGAAAAATTAAATAATATAAATATGTTTCGTATTGCCAATTAAACAGTCTATAATCTGCATTGTATTGATATGAATATACTATGATTATTATAGCCTAATTAATGGAAGCGTATAAATCCTATGAAGCCCAAAAAAGGGTCTGGGAGGACTATAAAATTAGCGAAATGACTTCTTTCTTGATATATTTTTTTCAAATCGAATAGAAGAAGAGAAACACACAACCTTACATTTCTACCAGTTTTATTCTACGGTATGAAAAGAAACACAAGCTTGTGAACAAACTAGAACTTTATGTACAACACCATGTAATACAAGCAATAAAATGTATCTATAAAAGAGTAATATATGAAGTATAAATATATGGACAAATATCAGATTGAACTCAGAAGCGACTAGAGCTTTAATTGGCTGTTTCCCACATAGTTGTGAGATGTTTATACATATCTCATATTCGGGAATTCATCACAACATTTCTAACAGACATATATAGGAAAATACAAATAAATGTAGAAGTAATGACCAAAAAAATTGAGATCAAAGTTAAATTGAGTTTCAGTTTTAGTCTATTGGGGATAAATTGAAATTAATGTAATATTGAAGAATGAACTATTGGAAATAGGGTGGGGGAGAAGGAAAGAAATTATTATAGAAGACGTGGAATCTCAATTTAACAACTAAAAAGGCAGCAGGATGAAGATGAAAGAAAATGAGTTCGACGATTTTTCTCAAGAGGGACATGTACCTACTGTAGTATCAATGAAAAGTCACTCCAAATTAAATCACCTCAATGGGTGAAAAACTCCATACTTCAAATTCAGATAACTGAAGTTGAACCCCTAATTTATTGTATTAGTCAACACAAGTGTTTGTAAAAACATGGACTTTCATAGTGGATTGGAAATAACAAAATCAGGATATGGTGGTTTACGGCTTTCTCCATGATTTTTGATATCACTAATAGCAAAGCGATTGGTCTATAGTTATTTGGAAGATTCTTCTTGCCCTCTTTGGGAATAGGCTGTACGCGAGCAATCTTCCAACAAGAAGGAGAAACACTTTTCTTGTTCGGTTTTCGGTACTGGGATTTTTGCGACACTGCCGGTAGGAGAGAGTTTTGGAGGCGACAGCTTGCTCGCAATTTTTGTTAGTATCTGACTGGGGAGTTCTGTATAGGGAGCGAAGTGTTTATGAAAATGTTCACTTCTGATTGGGCGCACTTGTACTAGGTTGTTCTCATCTTTCTGGCTAGTACCTAGACCTGGATACTGGATAGTACAAGTGCAAATTAATCAGGACTGGTATGAATTCGAGAGAACACGGAGCTCCCCAGTTAGTCATTGTTGAGATTTGGAAATATTACCAACGTCCTCGTAGTCAAAACATAAACCACTAATGATCTCTGCTTCAGCAGCAAACGAAACATTTGATACTGAAAATTCCTTTCGGCCATGGCATACTATCCCAGATTTTGTTCTTTCTATCTACTATTTGTGTAATATATTAGTAATCGTAAGGTTTTCTTCCTTTGGAAATTCATTGGATCGGATTGGGAAAATCATTCTTTCGCGGTTTTTGGTATAAATGTAAACTTACATCACGAATAAGATCGTTTTCCAACAGGAAAATAACCATCTCATACCTATTTCGATGACAAAGTGTGAAAGTGTAATCTTGATACCCCGTATCTTTTTGACGATTTGAAACAACTCTGGGGATTGACAAAGATTGTTGGGAAATGTATCCTAATGGTGAATGAAAGATTACTCACCAAATGAACTGATCGATTTCGTTCAGAAGCTGAACTAATTTGAGCTGATTCTTGCGTTTTCAGTGGAGAGTCGATTAGTCCTCTTCACTATGGACCTACCCACTTTTAGCTCTCCAAAACTACGTGTGGCTTCTAAATTAGGATAGCCAGAAATGATTATAACATATTTAGCAGTACACTACATGGTTTTTGTGATTATTGCTACTAGTTGGATGCTGGATGTATTCTGAAAAAGCGAAAAATTTTTTGTTGAAAAAATAATAACTGATTTCACTATTATTAGGAGATATAATGATAACCTTGTAACAATTACTCAATGTATTGGGGAGGGTATTGATTGTCAGTCTCAGACTGATGTCATCTACACTGATTTTTGTAAAGCGTTTGACAGACTTAACCATAGTATCCTGCTCAAAAGCTTTCGACTTTTGGGTTATCCAGTGACTGAATTTCTCTCTTCAAATCGTATTTTTACAACCGTAAGCAGTATGTCCAACTAAATGGATGGCCTCAAGTCTGTTGAATATGTAGCCACATCTACAGAGGCGCTTCTTGAAGTATATGTCTTTTGAACTTGAAGGTACGTATCCTACTGCAGAAATACCTTATTACAAATTGCTTGAAACTCACAATTTTTGTAGTCTCTTTTTTTATTCAAAGTCATAAACAATATCATTACCTGTTCTCAATTGTAACATATGTTGAATTTTTGGGTTTCTAGGCGGTCATCTAGGAATAGTGCCACCTTTTATCTCAACACTCCGCGAACAAATACAATTAAAAAATACCCAATTTATACAATGTGCGATACCTGTAATTTTGTTAGTCGTGTCCTTGATATATTCAACTTCCAGATTATACAAATCAAAAACATTTCTTAGTTAACTGATAGTTCTGTTTTTCATTTAAT
>WOGR01011719.1:0-10456 GCA_015342045.1 Leptinotarsa lineolata | reverse complement strand
TTTATATGTTATATTTCGTGAGTGGTATCGGTTCCCTTGAATTAGAATGAATATTATGTGACTTACTTTCTTATTGTTAACTACTTTATTTGACACAAGTTTTAGTTAAAAAGTGAACATCTTACGGAACTAATTTCATTTATGACGAACATGAGAATAAGTTGATATAAAATCATGGACCTTTTCTGTATTTTATTCACTAAATTCTATAGGTTGAATATACACAGGCCGTTTTTTCATCATGTGGTAACATTGCTATATTCTAAACCGTAACATATACGAAGACTATTAAATGGGAAAAAAGTAACTCATCGGGAACAATACAATGGACGAAGAAAATTTACGGGGACTCTCGCCCTTCTCATTTATACGGGGGAAACCAAAAATTCTGTTTTTCGTTTTTTCGAATGAAATTGAAATTTTCTGATGAACTTATGGGGAAAATGAAACCAATACGGAAAATCAAAGCTACATAACAATCTACATTACATGCTCGAATCTAGGAGCTCTTTGTTGAATGCACAATTTCTGTGGCAATTTTCTAGCATAATGAGTGGAATATTAATACATGCATCTTTAATTTTTTGTTTGAGATGGTCGATATCTGTACTTGGTGTTGAAAAATCTTTATCCTTTATGTATCCCCAGAAAAAAAAAACTAAAGGAGTAAGAGCTGGGGATCGAGCTGTTGGAAAAATTGTATTTCATGGCGGATATTCAGTGCCAATTCATCTGAGTAGCCATCGAATTCATTGAATAGAAAATGAAGATACATTTCACTATCCAAATGATCATCGTTTGTCGCCACAATTCTCAATCAAAAATTTATTCCAAACCTTTCTTGGAAATTGGTTTCCCTACGTGAATTTTCATTTGTATTATTCCACTTTTAATGGAAATTTTTGTTAAACCAACCATTGTTGGTGAATTTTGATTCGTCCGTCCATATTTATTTACAAAAATTTCAAATTTCTCTATTTCTACAAATCAACTACTTCGCAAATCGTATTCTCCTTCCGTAATCCCTTTCAGTGAAGTGATGAACTTTGCGTATCCTGTAGCATTTATATTTGTTCTTTCTCAGAATAGTTCTGGTGGATTTTACAGAAATCCCCATTTCGTGGGCAATTTCTCGTAAAGAACAATCTTGATTAGCATAATTTTTGTAACTGGCCAATCCAGAATTTCAAAAATAGATGTTTTCACTATGTAAATTTTTGTGTGGTCATATTTGCTTACCCATAACATTCATTTGATTCCTAACACTTCCAGTGACCACTCATTTTCTTGTTTTATTTCTGTCAAAATCACCATAGTCCCTCAAATTTCTTTCTAATCATCTAAACATTTGGATGTTTGGAATACGACGATTCGGGTATAGCTCAACATACATATTCCTTGCCAAAAAAGGATTTCTATTTGATTTTGCATAACTAAATAGCATATGAGTCCTTTCATCATTCGAATACATCTTTGATATATTCATAAAAGTCTGACAGTTCTCAACAGATATCAACAACACATTCATTTTTCCTGCCATAGAAACCAAGCAAAGCCTAAGCATTTAAGATGGTGAATGAATTGAGATGCTATTTGATCACAACAAATTAAACAACAATCGAATTTTGACCAAAAACTGGTATTTTCGTTACTTCCAGCATTGAGAATTATAAAAATATTACTAATTATAATGTAGAAATGAAAATTTTTTCATGTTAAACAGTTTTAGATAATGTACTAAACACTCGAAGATAATGCAGAAGATCCTAGGTAGCAGTCATCACAGCACTCTCCTCAACAATCTGCGGTATTGATAAGATAAAAAAATTATAAAGTCGTTGGGCGTAAATATGTAAATACTAGCGTAATCTGAGTGAATATGTAGATACTAGGTACCCCCAACGATTCTATTATTTTTTTATGTGATCAATACCGTAGATTGCTGTGGAGAGTGGTGTGATGACTGCTACCTTGGACCTTCTGAATTATTTTTAGTGCATTATCTACATCATTATTATCTTTTTGTTTTCAATAAAACCGTTTAACATAAAAACTCTCTTTACTTATTTTATTTTCAAGTTTTTAGTTTCTGATTTTTATCCACCCCAATGCCACACAGTTCTCGGCACGTTTCAACCTTTTACCTCAACTTGGGTGATGTATCGCAAACGACTTATAATTTTTAGCCACCCTAACGCCACACAGTCTTCGACACGATACAAAATCTTGACTTGGGTATAAGATCCATGCTTGTATTTCGATTCTGAGTTGACAAACTTCTGTTTATAGATTATATTGGATTTGCATCTTTTTCATAGTTTACTACTATTCTACTAGTCAAGACCTGTCATTTGATACCCATATTGAGGGCGTTATGAAATAATATGCAATCCGTCATTTTGTAGCTGCCACCATCTTGAATTAGCATCTTTTTTGAAATGAACTTCAATTCTACTAGTCCAGTCCTATCAGGGGATACCCATATTGAGGTAGTTGTGAAAAAATGTGATCCATCATTTTGTAGCTGCGACCATCTTAGATTTGCATATTTTTCAAGGTGTATAACTATTCTATTAGTCAATCTCTGTCATTTGACACCCATATTGAGGTAGGTAGTTGTGTTAAAATATGTAATCTGGCGTTTTGTAGCTGCAGCCATCTTGAATTCGTTTTTTTTTCGAAGTGTACTACTATTCTGATAGTCGAGCCCTGTTATTTGATAACCATATTGAGGTTTTTTGGGAAAGAAAGTTTTTGGCTTTCTACTACTCCATCTTGATACAAAAAATGTGGAAATCTTCCATTTTGTGTCTGAAAGTTATTTCTTTGAATTATCTACACATCTACGTTTAGTGTTATTTCATTTTTTAAAAATGATTGCTTCCTTTTTTTCTTTGGGAGATTCCCACATTTTTTTATCAAGATGGAGTAGTAGAAAGCCAAAAACTCTCTTTCCCAAAAAATTAAACACTCCTAATAAAATATAACCCCTTCAAATTAATCTGAAATATCATTTATCCTTGCTAATGGCCGGGCCTTTGCGAGTCATGATTAGTAAATCAGAGCAGTTACATTGATTGTGTTCCATGATTGACAAAACACCGTATTAGTACATTGTGACATTGATATCGTTACTTGGATCTTTTGGATGGTTATAAGATAAACGATGGCCAAGAAATGGAAGATTTCATGGAAATAGTTAAAACTCTGGGTGAACACTCTCACTTTTGAATATGATCAACTTTCGAATTCTATATTGGAAGAAAATCAGTGTTAAATTTCATTAAATCGGGCCGTCGAGTACTGGCCCTTAATATCAGTTTTAACTAATGATCTGTGTGCTTCGGAAGTCACTGAGGTTACTCTATCTGGCATTTTCGATGTAGTCGTATATATTTCCTTTCCAATGACAAACTACGGCGTAACTGGAAAGAATTGTCACCCCTGGAGATTTCATCTGTACAATCAACAATGCCTTATGTAACTCCCGACAGTGTCCTAGCTAACGAATGCTGAAACAATTCAATGTCAACAAAGCATTTGGTCCAGGATTTTTTTTCTAGTTGAAAGACCGTTCGACTTCAACGTAGACCAAGATAATGACAAGAGAAATTCTCTAAATAATTACACACCAGTTGCTTGACGATCAGTGATTTTCAAAATCATGAAGTAAGCTGTGAATCAACAGATTTTCAATATTCCAATTCCTTCCATCTCAAGCGATAATCAATAATATGGTTTTGGGAAGCAAATGGAGGAATCTCGGATTTGTTATCTTTTCCTATTTTCATGGATATCCAACTTTCTCACAAGTAGCATTAGAAAGTTTTCTACCAGATACCTCCACAACGCTCCGACGTGTTGCGGGAGAACGTGTGAATACCTCTGCCAGGTGAAGTGTCACCCGTTGAGGTTAGAGTTCTCTTAAACGACAAGCTCATTCTGAAGAGTGTGTATCCATGCCGAAAAGAGCTTCAACTATGAGCCGAAACAGGATAACTCTGAGACCACTCAGTGTTACTACCTCTTCCTGAGGAGGTCAGTAAACGCTTATGCCTAATCGTACCCAAACCAGAGAGGGAAAAGCCTTACATGGCCACCATATAGGTGTGGATGACTCACAGATGCTCTCATACTGCGATCATTGCGGAAATCTTGTACCATGAACATCTAACAACTTCTATATCCACAATTTCTTTCCAGTGTGCGATTATGACTACCCGAGAGTATATTCCAGAAGATGGTCGACAGGTAAGATTAGAGAGTTACACATTTTGGCCTATATGGCTTGAGATTACCAGAGAGGACAAAGACTGCATCTCCTGGCAGGTGGGTGTAGTTGGTACCCTGAAGTCATGGAAGGCCGTCTCCCTAAAATGCGTAACAGAAGACCTACTTCCCGAACCACACATTTGTGTTACTTGATTTCCTGCTGGAGGTATTCACAGACTGGCCGCTGATCAAATACTTACTGGACTGAGAAAAATATACGATAGACTGCCAACCTTGGTGTGAATTATTCTTCACAAGGAAATATACATCTTATCAGTAGAGCAGATACTCTGTTCCTGCCCTGACGTGAACCAGACTAGGATCCACAGCGTTTGCGAAGTCTCACTCTCGTTAGGTGACCCAAAAGATCACTCACTAAATGACGTAATATGCTTTCTCGAGAATTTGGACTTATTTGAACTCTCGCAGGTTGCATTCGAATAGACCCAGTCACTTTGGTCCTACCTACCTACCTATCGAAACTAATGTTCCTTTGGTAACCAACCGATCATCTTCAACCTTTTTTCATCGTGTGACCTCTATAAGGCCTTTGCTTGCGTGGATCGCAATATACTTCTGAACTACTTCTGAGCTTGAGTACTATGGCATACGCGGTATCCGTAAGGAATGGTTTGAAAGTTATCTTTCTAATAGAAGAACGTGTGTGAGAATTGAGTCAGTTGTTGATGAAGAGATGATAAACTTCTTATTTGAAACAGCAATAGTTAGAAAAGGTGATCCCCCGGAATCCATACTTGGACCAACACTGTCACCAATTTTCCAGGAGCAACCTTTTCACTTTTGGTCATCATAAAGATTTACAGTCGCTACTTATCCTTCCACAAGATATTGTGAATAACATGATTAACTGGTTCAGAGTCAACAAACTGTTCCTAAACGTGAATAAAACTCAAAGTATTTTCTCCAATCCTTACAGGCAAAATGAAGATATAGAAATCGTTGTTGATGAAGAAACTATATATTCTTCAAAATTCTTAGGTCTTACTATCGATAGTAAACTGAATTAGTCAACACATATTAAACTGTTGAAATAGAAACTTGGTAGAGCAATTTTTGCTATTGAAACAGTCTACTACGCTTACTACCATATTGTCTTACAATTTGGTATGGGGCCCAGCTTTTAATGTAACGTCTATATTCTTGATACAAATACCGGTAATTAAAACAGTTTTTGGTTTGAACCATAGAGACTCATGTAGGAATTACTTGGCAAACTACAAAATTTCCACTTTCATCAACTTATACATATAAGGTATCACTTCTAATTCACAAAAAGCGAGGATTTTTGTAACGCTAGAATAATTATCCAATACGTGATCAGTCTGTCATCCTTTACAACTACAAGTACAACAGAACTCACAGGAGACCTCTACATACTGATATTAAAATTTATTACCATATTCCAAAGTCACTGAAAGCATACAGTTCTGATAAGTTCGAGAATTGTTAGAAAAATTATTGCACCAACAGGTTTTCTATACGCTCGATGAATTCTTCGAAAGCAATGTACAAATTGATAACTAATCAATATTTATTCATATAGTATGTAACAAGCAGTTAGCCTTCTTTCCTCTAAGATTCATGGATGTTTACCATTTACCCTGAAATATTGTCAGAATAGGTTTTAAGGAACGTACGAGTAATAATGATATTTTGGGAAATACATTTTCTTTCTATCAATTGAAAACTAGCAGAAATCCAATATGTTGTATTATTGATAACTATATTCTTACCTCTTCTTTTCTTCTATATCCCCGAATAAGAGTTACTGACTACAAAATATTTTATATGTTACATCAAAGAAGATCTGGAAGAAATTTCAACAGTAAATGACAGTAACATTTAATGCTAATCTAGGCATCAATTTTCTCCAAGACGGTAAATGCGGTAGAAAATAAAATTCTAATAAATTCGTCGAATAATTCTTTGGGTGTCAAATTCGCTATCCATCTTGGCACGTTGCTTTCGAACTATAAAATTGTACATATCTGAGCAACTTTCAATGCTTCATAAAGCATGATCTAAGGTAATAACAGTATTACCTGGTTGGTAATAATTTGGCACTATTTATTCAAACAAAGAGTATTATCAACTCAGTATAACTGAAGTTTCAATTTTGAAGAACTTTCCATATAAAGAAGTCTTAGGAAAAAACTTTTCCATACCAATACCAAATGAATATAAGAAATTTACAGTTTGGAGCTCACAGAAAAACATGATATTATTTTGAAATTAAAAAGCCACTGTATAGCATTCAGCAAAACAGAAAGATATTTGACTTTGAGTGATGAATCAACCAGATACAAAACTGACAAAAGTATGTTTATTTTTGATATTCATGTAATGGGTATAATAAGAGAATGAGAATATAAAATGACTAATTCTCCAAACATACTAGCTCATTTTGGTCTAAATGAATTCAATGAGCTCAATGGGTCATCATGATCATTACTGATATCTATATCAGAAGATTTGAGTAGGTATATTCGTAAATTTCTGCTGAACTAATTGTTTTCCAATATTTTCCTGTAGTTCACACTAATTACAAGAAGAATTATCAGTTATGTTTCAATATCGAAAAAGGATTCCTCATAAAAAAACGAATAGACCAGATATTTGAAAATTATACCGACATGTTTTTGCCTATCATAAGAACACTTTATGCCTTTCAATATTTTTTGGTGTCCACGCCTCTGAAGAAGTCATGGCTATCCACCAACTGATGGATCAATTAAAGGTTACTTATTGTTTCATGTTGAAACTTTGAGAGCAAATTAATAATCGTGTTTCTTTGAACCCTTATCTTGATTCAGATGACATGACCTCATTTATATGCCAGTTTTTCTAGATAGTATTGGTACCGTATTGATGTAAAATAGAAAACTTCAATAGATAATATTAACGGAACTACCTGCCCTAGCTGACTTAGCTGGCTGACTTAAAATTGTTTTTGTCAAATCAATATTTTTTTATTTCGTACTCCATATACAGTGTGTAATTTAAATTATAATTTTGACATACTACAACGGAAAAATGCTACACCTACCTACAACCCCCGTCGAATGACAAGTACAACCCCCAGTTAAGGTTTGTGTGATATATCGTTTGAAAGGTCTCCTACTTTCCTTTTCAAAAATGTTATCGCTTTCAAATTTATTGCAACAATTAAGAAAAAATTAATTAAAATCATGTGGTTACCAAAATTCGATAAAATGCACTCAAAACTTATTGCAATATAAGTACTGAAAACTTATTTCATGTTGAGGTATTGATAAATAATTTTCGTGGCAACGTTAGTTTAAAACATCTTGTCAAATTATTTTGTACAGCTTGTCAAATATAGGAAGAGGATTGAGAATTTCTGCTCTCCCTCTCTTCAGATTGTACGGTACTAGCGAAAGGGAGAGAGAGAGAGAGAGAGAGAGATCAGAAATTCTCAAACTTCTTCCTATATTTGACAAGCTGTATGTTACAACATTAGTTGTCAGTATTTTAATTTGAATTTGAAGATCGTTAACTTCAAGTCTAACAAATGGTTAAATCAACGAAAATGCATAAAATAACAGTGTTACAAATGATTGGTTACGGAGATAAAACCCGAACACAACAAGAAGTAGCTCGCCTATTTCACGAGAAATTTCCTAATTTACCGCCAATACCTCAAGGAACAATAAGCAAAATAGAGTTTGGTCATGTGGGGTAGATAAAAAAAGCAGCTGTAATGCAATGAGTGATGAACTCAAATTAGATATGATGCTTGAGTTTGAGGAAAATTCACATACATTGAATATACATGCATTCACTACATTCAATATTAGCCGTACATCGATAGTAAACATATTAAAAGAAAATAAAATGCATCCCTATAAAATGATATCTACTCAGGAGTTCATGGAAGAAGATTTTGATAAAAGAACATATTTTTGTGAGCAAATGATGGACATGTTGGATAACAATATCATCCAATTAGAAGATGCTATATTTTCTGATGAGTGTACTTTTTCTCTTAACAGTCATGCTAATCTGCAAAATTGTCGCTACTGGTCAACGGAAAATTCTCAATGGATGAGAGAAGAACACACGCAATACCCTCAAAAGGTTAATGTTTGGGTATGAATTGTAGGAAACCATATCATTGGTCCTTTTTTCATTGAGGGCAACTTGAATTGCCATAATTATTTGGTACTACTACTACTACCTGAGGGTTGTCGTTCATAGGGGGGCGATAGCTGGCTAACGAAAAAATAAATTCCAACAGATTTTTCAACACATATTTTGTGACATTTTGTAGTGAAACCATTGAAGTCACATTAAGAGATCAGTATTCTTGTAAACTCTTCGAGAAGGTGCGCAAAAATAGAGAGACTGAGATATTACCACAAAAGTCTAAAAAACTATGGAAAATAATATTTCGATGCAGAGGATAATTACCTCAGCAGTAGGTAGACTGAAGAAAGTCAACAGTATAGTTAGAAAATTTTCATTTTCAAATAGAAATTAATTTCACAAACATCCCTGCTTGAATTCAGTTTTTATTTTTATCGTCACACAACGAATCCATTTGTGTTCAGTGGAAGGTTGAAGGTGAAACTCGCGATAGAACAATTGACACCCAATAAATACAGATAAAAGAATTGTTTAGCACCACCGAAGAAAAAATACAAATAAAAATAACATTCGTGAAACTGGAAGCCGGCGATATAAATGTTCAACAAACATCTCGAGGCAGGGCATTGTCTTTGCCTGTCCATCCTTATCTCCGGTGGGATCTGAAACCCTTTACACCAGCATAAATTGTAACAGATAATCGCTATAACGTTTTGATTGTCAACAAAAAATCGGTATTTCTCAGAAAGCTCGCGATAAGAATGGTTCCGAACGAGAAAAATTCAAAATTATACGACACGGAGGTCACTTCTTCAGTGTATCATAAATTTTCATTAAACAAATCACCAATTTGTGTCGCGGCCGACATTTAATTTTATCTTGTATATTAATAAGGCGTGGAAATTTTGTTTCGTGTACGATTTTGACGAATGATGTTGGAATGTGCGAAGCGTTACGCTGCTGAAGGCGTGAAATGGGTGCTTAGCTGAATTTTCTGCTACACGTAACTTGAAATTGAGCCGTTCATTACCCGTTTTATTTGAAAGAGAGACTGAATTAGATGAGTTTTCAAGATTTGTTAAACACTGTTTTCGTGCTCGAGATGTTTTTCGGGTTCGAGCTACTCAAATGACACATCAGCCTTCAGAGATCGTGAAAAAAAATTGCGACTAATATCATAATGGCTATAAATGAGAGTTTGAAGCATCCTGACTGCGAATTCAACATTGAAAATTTTACGTCACGTATAGATTTTGAGTTATAGTTATTTTCATGTTATACAAAATTTTCACATATTATAGGGAAATATAAAATCAAAACAAGAAAAAACAATATATTTCAAGGAAAACAGACTTTATTTACAATACATATGAAGAAACATTCAAATGAAGTCTTTTGGGCATGACCTTTTTGCAAATGTTGACTTTCGTTTATATGTTTCATCGTTTTCCCTCAAATGGAACCAACAACAATCCTCCATCATTCCACCATCCCATCTGCCTTGGTAACGTTGCTCCATTGTCAGTATATCTTGATGGAACCTTTTCCCTTGTACGTCACTGACAGCACCCAAATTTTCTGGAAAAAAATTCACATTGGAGTGCAAGAAATGGATTTTGAGAGACATGACATCCCATTCTGCTGTAGTTTTCAAGTGTTTCGTAATTTTCTACTTTCTTGTTCCCTAAAAACTCCAAAACAATTCTTTTGAAAAAACTCCACGCAGCTAACAAGAGGTATAATCTTCACGTTAGCTTGACCTGGAATATATTTATCTTTCGGAAGCTATTCTTTTAATTAATAATGGCTCTGTGTTGCTCTACTGTTTCAAAGGCAAAGAAAACAGAGAAACTTCTCAAATCCACCCTGAAGACCTAATAATAGTGCTATGACTTTTAGGTCACCACATATTTGCCACTTACTACGTATTATCACTTATTCCATTTAGAATAAGTGACATACTTTCGCATGTTTCGTTCATGGCAACTGCATGTGCAAGAGAAATAGAGGGTCTTTTGTTACCTTTATGAAGCAGAACGGCTTTTAAACTTGTTTT
>WOGR01011718.1:0-10456 GCA_015342045.1 Leptinotarsa lineolata | reverse complement strand
TAGGTTGAGACTGGCCTGAACAAATTGTTCTTTTATATGATTCGATTTATAGCCAGTCTTCAAGTATGCCCACTGACTATATGTAGAGAATACATATTTCAGTTTTTCGCAGACTGTCATCACATACGTCAAACATTCACAAAGTCTTTTTTTTTATAATAATAAAAATGCTACCTTTGGTTCGCGAGTAATTTATAACCATGTGTTGCTATTGTAGTCCCCAATAGTGGGGAAAAAAATCAACACATATCTTGAATCATTCAAAATCCCCTGTTTGCAAGGAACAATTCCGGAAAAAACAAACATTTTTCAATCATATCCGTAAATTCAAAGAAAATTGTTATGTTGTGTGATTTTTACACAAAACTGTTTGTTATTTTCCAAAAATACCAATCTATTTTCAGCTTGGAAAAGACTGACATGTAGGTCACTAATCAGGATTGTAGGAACACCGATTGTGGAGAAAAAAATGGCTAGATGTATTGATAGACTCGAATTTTGATAAGATTTCCATTACAGGTAACTACCTATTATGTATATCTGCGGAATATTTTGTGTTGTGTATTCACCATTGTGATATTATCATTCCCCTATTAACAAAGCTTTCATTTTACGTCGACTGAGCTTGACATACTATCTTTACAATTAATCTAACGTCTTTAATGCTACATCCTGTATAACCAGTGCCCTCATTCCAAACACGCTCTGCTTCGTTATCAACGATAACTCCACTATCCAATACCTCAAACTCATGTGTTGTTGTGAACAAAATACCTTTTTATAAACCATGTTTGTGAATGTGTTGATGTACCTTTTCGGGAAACAAAAACAATTCGACAAGGAATCACGTTATACCCTCCGGAGCACCACCGGCAAAGTCATTTTCGCTACGCCTAATTTAAAAAACCCTGCAACAATGCTTTATTTCACAACCGCCAACACCGAACTATTTGCGCAAACGACGTTATCTTTGAGACGGATCAGTTCGACATCATCTCTATCTCTCTCACACTCATATGAAAAATAAACGATCCCTCTTACACACACACTCTTATACAAAAACAAATGTAAGATTATACTATAAAGTGGTATTTCTAACCTTCTATAGGTTTGTTCTTTTAAACGAACTCCAAGCTAAAACCATCCCATCAATTTAAAAAACCACTTTCACCTGTCTCCAATGAGAAAGTTATCCACGTCAATTATTTTTCATCCAAAGATATTGACCTTGTCAAAGGCAATATTCCCTTCGCAATTATCTCACCAAATCCTATTCATTCCATTGAATAAATTTGATATAAAAATCTTAATCTCCGAAAAAACATGATAGTTTCATTTCTGATAATTTTCATGAAGACGATTATAAAATCATAGATACCCCTTGGTCCGCGGTCGTAAAGTTTTATTAGGGTTGAATATTGCGTGTGGCCAGCCCGATACTAATAGTCGCACCATACCACACGATGCCTCAGTTATCTGCAACGATATGGAAAGGTTCAGTGCCTTATTTCATAATTCACAGTGTGTTTTTTTTGAATATACTGTCATGCGAACAACAAAGTTTTTGTATCCAAATATTGTTTCTAATTACCGATAATAGTGTGAAGTGTTTTACTAATGTTATTGATGGTGTTTCCACAACAACCGGGGCCGAAAAAGAGTATTCAGAATATTTTTATCGAAAAATCCCATCAACCGGTAATAAAATCTAAAAAATAATCAAACTGTCCCTTGTTACATCGTTTATGTGACGTCGATAAGTAACAAAGAGCACTAAAATCCATTAGTGAACAACAAAAATCCTTCAGGGAGTAGTTAAAAAAGCCATTGAAAGTAATGAAAAAAACATTAATCGGGTCTTTTGGCTGAAATATGTCACTAAATAAATTTCTTTTATCATAATTACAAATGTGAATGAAGTTTCCATTATGCGCTTTGTGTCGAACAAAAAATTAAAACATATCTATCAACAGTTCGCATCTATTTTCAATATCCCTCAATAGCGTAGAGACTAAGTTCGAAGACTCCCACGTCAAAGACCTGCGTTCCGTTCTCCGGCGGAAAACTTTTTTTTATGACGTCATGAGTACACCACGTGACTGGCTGGCCTGTCTCGATGTCTAGCTGTGACAAGCTGAGCCATATGACTGTTTGTTTGAAATTGCTAGTCTGTCTCGTTGAAATGCGGCCTATCCTACTGAAATAATATTCAAATATATCCTGCATACGAAATACTTGGAAACAAATCAACTGAATACTATCTATAAAGTAGATCATCATATTTTATTGTTGAAGTTGAGTCATTATGGGTTGACTGAAAATACTCTCAAATTATTCAAAAACTATTTGAAAAACAGAGATTCACATGTTTTATATAATGGTTCATACTCAAGAAAGTTCAAAGTTACCTCTGGAGTTCCACAGGGATCAAATTTAGGTGCTTTATTGTCTTGTTTTTTTTTATAAATGATTTGCTAGCAGTGCTGGAATTCTCAGAGTGTCTAATGTTTGCTGATGATCAAAAAATTTATAAAAAAGTACAAACACTGAGGGTTAGTGTAATGCTACAAAAGATATGAACAAGGTTCATGAGTGAATTTGTGAGAATTAATTATTTTTAAATATTGATGAATGTTCAGTAATGTCGGTTATGGGTGAGAAAGATCCTATTTGTTTCAATTATGAACTGAATAGGGTCCCTTTTGAAAGAAATATAGAAATTGAACACCTAGATACTACATAAACAATACATTATCATTCAAGCCTCACATAAGAAATATTACAGAAAATGCAAATGAAATCTTAGACTTTATTATCAGGCAAACTAAAAATTTCAGCAATATCCATTCAATCAAACTACTGTACTATACGTTGGTATGAAGTAAATCGGAATTTGGATTATGGTTTGGCGAGTATCACTTCACATTATATGAATTTAAGAATCTTGAGAACAAATTTATAAGATATTTTTACTCCAAAAAATATCACGTATGACCAGACTACCATTCAGTGAGAACATATTCTTATTCGTTTAAAGGATTCACAAAGCAATTAACAAACTTTTTATTTGATTCAAACAAACTTACTATTCATGAACTTGTGGAGGTTGGTATTATTGTGAAGGGAGTGTTATCATACGTTATCAAGTTCATTATTGCCCTTATTTGTTATATTACTTTCTATATTTTCATGTTGAGGAAATTGGGTGTGAAATACATGTTTGTTTTGTAATTTTCAGTATTGACCACTGTTTAGTTGCATATTATATGCATGCTTATACAGTGTGTAAAAGCCAAATGGAATAAATTCATTATTTCGGTTACTATATATATTTTTGGAAATAATCCGGAAAATATTCAGTTTAAATCATAATTCGACATACTTCAACAAAAAAATACTTCCCCTACCTTCAACCACCGTCGAATGACAGGTACAATCCCCAATTTTTCAAGGAGAAATATAGTAAATTAAAATCATGTGGTTACCGAAATTCGTTAACATACACTCAGAACATATTGCCATTTACTCAAAAATTATTTTAGATAGTATTGTTGAGAAAGTAATCAAAAACCATAGCAAGGTTATTTTTAGATGGTTTCCTTGAAAAAACAATAAATGATTTCCGTGGCAACGTTAGTTTGAAACGCCTTGTCAAGTTGTTTTGTATGTTACAACATTAGTTGTCAGTATTTCAATTTGAGTTCAACTATAGTTAACTTCAAAAATGACAAAGGGGTAGATTAACGGAAATGCATAAAATAACAGTTTTACAAATGATTTGTTACGGAGACAAAACTCGAACACAGAAGGAAATAGCTCACCTATTTCATGAGAAATTTCCTAATTTACCGCCCATATATCGAAGAACAATAAGCAAAATACAGTAGCAGTTTCGCGAATTTGGTCATATGGGGAAGATAAAAAAAGCAGCTGCCAATGCAATGAGGGATGGGATGATGAACTCAAATTAGATGTGAAGCTTGAGTTTGAGGAAAACCCACATACATCGAGTAGACAGGCATCCACTACATTCAATGTTAGACATACATCAATAGTGAACATATTGAAAGAAAATAAAATGCATTCTTATGAAATGATACTTACTCATGGGATCATGGAAGAAAATTTTAACAGAAGAACTTGTTTTTGTGAGCAAATGCTGGACATGTTGGATAACAATATCATCCAATTAGAAGACGTTTTGTTTTCTAATGAGTGTACTTTTTCTCCCAACGGTCATGCTGATGAGCAAAATTTCCGCTACTGGTCAACAGAAAATCCTCACTGGATGAGAGAAGAATACATGAAATACCCTCAAAAGGTTAACGTTTGGGCAGGGATTGGGAGAAATCATGTCATTGGTCCCTTTTTCATTGAGGGGAACTTGAATGACGATGATTGTTTGGCACTAATTCAAAATGATGTGATTCTAAGTTTAGCAAATTTATATCTTGATCCAGGAAACCCTCAAGTTCCTGCGAATACGATATCGTTTCAACAGGATGGAGCACCACCACATTACCAAGTTAATTTCCGACAATACCCCGATACAACATTTCCCAATCGGTGGATAGGGAGGCGAGGATCGATTGAATGGCCAGCGCGATCACCTGACCTTTCGTCATTAAATATTTTTTTTGGGATATGTAGAGAGCAATGTGTACAAAACTGAATATTCAGATTTGAATGACTTGAAAAAACGAATAACGCTTGCGATTAGGTCGGTCACACCTGATATGTTAAATAATGTTTGTTAGAAGACAGATTTATTTGAGATTAGGATGTTGACAAGATGTTCGCGGTGAACATTTTGAACATCTACTCCGTTCACATCCATATTTCTTTTTGATATTCTACATTTCATAACGCTTCGCCTGACATTTTAGCTTTTGAGTGTATTTTATCGAATTTCGGTAACCACATGATTCAAATTTATTTTATCCTAATTGTTGCAATAAACTTGAAAGCGATAACATTTTTGAATAGAGAATAAAGAGACCTTTAAAACGATATGTCACAAACCTATACTTATTTTTCAAAAAGTTGGGGTTTGTAGCTATCATTCAGAGGGGGTTAATGGTAGGGGTGGCATTTCACATTGAAAAATGACAAATTATAATTTAAATTCGATATGTTCCGTTTTTTTTTTGAATATGTACAGTAACCGAAATAATGAATTTATTCCATTTATTCCATTTATTCCATATTAACAATAGCAATCCGATTTAACAAATTGAAATAAGAACTATTCAGTCCTTCTATGTCCCTCCTAGTGTTAACACTTTTTTGTTTGAAAATGTGGATCATCTCACTAAACAGTCGTTTACCTAATGAAGGTTGAATATCTAAAATATTGGGATTGGCAAAGTCAAAACTGTGGTTGTTTTCTCTTGTATGATCAACGACGGCTGCTGGATTGGCAATATTCAACTTTTTTGTATCTCTTTCATGTTCAGACAACCTGTTTTTCAGGTAATGTCAATTTTGTCCTACGTTACATTCTGGACAATCCTTGCAATTGATTTCATATATTTTTCATCGGAGTTTTTGTTTTTAGTTTTGGTATTTGGTATTTCATAACTAGAATTATTGAATAATCATTTCTTGTTAATTTCGAAGAGTATCTTATAGTTATGTAGGATTGTTATCGTTGTCTAGGGAATATAATAATTATGACTCAGATGCAACAAGAATGAAAACTGTATATTAATGATAGAAAAACAATTGGTCAAACACTGGCACAATTAGGACATACGGCACATAAAAAACATCAGTCAGTTATTACAATTAACATCCAGCACTGAACAAAAACAATAAACAGAATATATCAACCCGGCTGTCGATTCGTCATTTACTTCTTAATATCTTCGTTCAGTGAACTCTTACAGCAAACTGAATATTAACCTACTTTTTCTGAACGTGATACAAATCACGAACCTCCTCTTAGAGAAATAGGACCGTCCGTTTTCCCAGAAATTGAACATTATTCAAGGGTTCAGTAGCGCTGTTGCCAAGAGCAAATTTAACGCATTTAAATCAAAGTATAAACAGTAATTGAAAGGAAAGAGCTATCTTACATTCGGCCGACCTGACATGAATTCGACTCGGATTCCGATTCATTGTCGATCCACGGCTTCATATATTCGCTACAAGTAGAGGTTCTTATAGGGCCATCTTGAATTCCAACACTTACAACGTCGTACCGTTCGTTCGGCTTAACTTTGACAATTTCATATGGACCCATGATCCATATGAACTTTCAGCCCACTCCAAAATTGAGTTCGCTTTATTGCCACCAAGTCACCTTCAGTATATAATTTGGGTTTCTTTCTCCTCAAACTATATCTTTTACGATTCTCCTCTCGTTCCTTCAAAATTAGAGCTTTGTTTCGGCTCCTTATCTCTTCTCTGTTTTCGTTGAACTCTTCTATCCACTCCCTTTCCAACAATTCTCTGATTTCCAGTTCCTCTTCATTTCTCATCTTGACTCCCATCAAAACTATAAATGATGAAGTTGCAATACTTCATTGAAATGTCGAATTAAATGCTCGTTGCACCCTTTCTGAATATTTGTACCACTTCGTAGGATCTTCTATGCTAGGTTCAGTTAGTACAGGTGTGATGATTCTATTAATCCTTTCCACTTGTCCCTTACTATGAGGTATGCCAGTTGTAATCAAGACATGCGCTATTCCTTCATTCTTACAGTATTCCTGAAATTCATTCGAAGTGAAGGCTGTATCTCTATCAGTGATGATCCGAACCAGATTTCCAAAAATCTGTTTCTGATTTTCAAAACAAACCATGGTCGTCAACTTTGTAGCGTAGAGCCACGTGAAGTTCGTAAATTCGTCGATGATTACGAGAATATATTTATAGTTCTTATGAGTAGGGGGTATTGGACCCAGATGATCTGCATGGTAGGTTTGCAGTACTCCATCTTGTTTAGGTATAGAATGCAGGAAACCCTCTTTTTTTCCTTTCTTTCTATTCCCCAATATACATTTCACGCAATTGGCTATGAACTTTCCGATTCTCTCTTTGAGTTCAGGCATGTAAAACTCTCTCTCTATAATTTCTTCTGTCTTCTCAACCGAAAAATGCCCAATATCGTGCGCTCTTCTAATAATTTCCGTTTGCATGCCTTTGGGAACCACTATCAATTCTATTCCATCTTTGAGTTTATTCAACATTTCCCTCTTCACAAAATAATTTTCGTATTCTTCTTTTTCTAATATCTTCTTTATGCTATTCAAATATTCATCACTCTCTTGAGCTTTTCTGATTATTACTGTCATACCGTCTTTCTCTTCGCTCATCGTCATGATCATCGGGTATAACCTTTTCGATGCTTTAACTTGTATCTGTACTCTTCCAGCAATAATGTCCATCTGGCCACTCTAGTGGTCAGATCTTTCTTGTCCATAGTTTCTTGAAACGCAGAACAATCGGTGATTATTCAAAGTTCATTTCCTATCAAATGAATGCAAAATTTCTCAACGGCTTGTGTCACAGCTAGAACTTCTAACTCATAACTTGTGTACTTTTCCTCAGCGGGCGTCGTTTTTTTACTCATATAAAATATTGGATGGAGTTTACCATCAGATAGGGATTTTTGCATCAAGCAAGTACCATATCCATGCTTACTAGCGTCTGTGTGTAACTCTGTCTCGCAACCTCTAAGAAATATTTTTAACACAGGATCGCTGCACAGCAGTTCCTTGAGTTTGACAAGAGCTTGTTTCTGGTCAGTTTCAAAAATATATGGTATATTTTTTCTCAGCAAATCGCTAGGCGGTTCGGCTATCATTACGTATGAAGGAATAAATTTTCGAAAATATTCTGTCAGTCCTAGTAATGATTGTGATTGCTTCGGCGTATTAGGTTCTGGTAATTTCTGTATTGCTATCGTTTTAGCTCTGCTGGGTTGCACCTTCCCATCTTCAATGATATATCCTAAAAATTCCACTCTTCTTTTCAGAAATTGACACTTCTTCTTCTTAATTACTAAACCATAATTTTTTGCTATTTCCAACACTAACCTCAATCTTTCTATCCCTTGTTCTTCGTCTCTACTAGGTATAATTATATCGTACATGTAGTAAATGGCAATATCCTTTGACGTCAATGGCCTGAAGATATAACTGATAAAACGCTGAAAAACTGCCGGACTATTACAAAATCCAAACTGACATTTCAAAAATTCAAACTGGCCGGTAGGCGTCACGAAAGAGGTATATTTCATGCTGTTTGGTTCGACTGATACATGGAAAAAACCATTTCTCAAATCTATAGTACTGTATACCGAAGCTCCTTGCAGTTTGTCCAGAACGTCCTCTATGAGCGGTAAAGGAAAGCGGTCCTTTATAACATGCTTGTTTAGTAGACTGTAGTCACAACATATTCTATCCTATCCGTCCTTCTTCCTCACAATTACAATTGGACTTGCAAAATCGGATGAACTTGGTTGAACTATAGCGTCTCTAAGTCATTCGTCTATTTGTTTATCTACCTCCTCTTTTTCTGGTACTGACAATTTTCTCGGTCTCTGATAGATGGGCTCTTTACTTCTCAATATAATCTTCATTTCAATTCCAGTGGTTTTATTCTTCTGCGGCTTATAGTTTTCTACTAGTTTCACCACCTTTTCCTTGTGTTCTTCATTTTTGATATGTCTCACATCTACATCCACATCTTTCTCTTCTTTCTCACCTATAGTCATTTGCATCAAGAAGTTTTCTTTTTCTCTTCTATAAATCATGATTCCATCTTCGTTGATATTTACCTCAGTTTCTTGAAAGATTCCAACGTTTTCACTCGACTTCCTTCACCTAAACCTTTTACAATTAAGGTGTCCTTGAATAACTCAATACCTTGAAGGGTTTTCACGCTATGTACACGTCTTCTCTTACTGTGCATAGATCACTACCTGTGTCGAATAATGCGGCTAAAACCACATTATTTATGGTGATATTCACAGCATTTTTGGGAATAACTTCTACGCGGTATTTGTACTAGTACTCAGCTTTGTTGTTGCGATGTTTGAAGTCGATGCTTCGTTTGGACACTTTGTGGAAATGTGACCAAAATTATTGCAACTGAAACACTTAGTACCTTTTGCCTTATTCGGACATCCTTTAGATTTGTGGCCCTATTGGCCGCAATTGAAACAAGTCTTCGTCTTTTGTGTGTCAGTCCATGTCGAATAATTTTCCTGTCGTTCTTTTCTTGCATTTTCATTCTTCGACTTTCAGTTGCTTGATCCGGTGAACAATTTCTTTTTCTGAATTTGTATCTGATCATGAACCTTAACTTTTTCTTTGAACTCCGCAAAGTTGTTCGCTCCATAAGAACACAACTTTATTGGCAGTCTCATCTTGTATTCCTTCGGTTATATACTGGATTATAACTTCATCTTCAATGTTCGCTCTGTTACCAATTTCTCTCATTACCAAAACATATTGTCGTGCCGATTCATCATGGTTTTTCTTTCTCGTCATCAGTAACTTGTAAATTTGTGCACTGCTTACTTTTACCTCGAATTCTTTGTTCAGACGTTTTTTCAAAATTGCCCACATCGTGATACCTCAAGGCTCTTCTTAGCAAAAATTAATTTTTGGAGTTCATTTCAACCTGTAATTTCGGCAATTTCCTCAAAATCCTAAATCCACGTCTTCACAGGGTAACTGTCTTTTCCGTCAAAAGGTCTTATACTATCTTCGATATCCCTGAACGTCAAAGAAAACATATCAGGTTTTCTTAGTTCGTGCTGTACTGTGGTACTGGAGGGTCTTTGTTTGTCTCTAACATTTTTGTACCTTCTTTTTATTATCGTCTTCTTTTATCTTTTCGTCTTCACCGCTTTCGTCTTCGGAATCGTTTTCTTCGTCTTCTTCTTCGTCCTCTTCTTCGTCGTTTCTATTTTCATCACCTTCAAAGTTTATTTAGAATTAACAAATACGATCGGCCGCGTCTGCAGTTTCTGAACAAACGTTCAAATCAAGAATGTAGCAAATAGCTATCAAATCGTGCAATTTAACTTGTTTCTTGACGTCGTCTAATGTTTCCGCGTATGAATTGGAATCCTTGTCGATACCAAAGCCCGCAAAACCACGGATAGCCTCTCTTACTTTTCTGGGTTCGCCTTCGTTGTTACCAAAACAAATGTAATGCAACTGTTTTACTATGTTCAGTTTACTATGAGTAATCTTATACTCAATTTGTTCGAAACTTCCTAAAGTAGTCATTTTTAAAATAAAAAATAATGAGAGTTCGACCCTGGCTTTGGTCACTGAACAGTGAACCTTTTACCAGTATCGAAATATTTTGAAATTCAGTTGTTAAGACTGAATAATTATGAGTGTAAAGTATATCAGTGTCTACTTCAAGTGTATCTGATCAGCTGGAGATAATAAGTGAGTTCTCTATTCATATTTTAAACGTTATTCACCTATGT
>WOGR01011717.1:0-10457 GCA_015342045.1 Leptinotarsa lineolata | reverse complement strand
ACATTACCACGTTGTATAGCAATACTAATTCTTTTTATCAAAAAAGAGGTAGAACGGTGATCTTTCGTTGCTTGGCCCAATTTCCTTCCGAGTTCATGAACAAATAACAGAGACTCCGGTCCATAAACACCAAAAGTTTCAATCGCTACTGGATGGAACAGATAGTTGTTACCAAGATTTTGGTATTTTTTCATTTCAATTTTTCCTCAGATAATGCTGCAGTTCCAGCAGACTTTGAACTTTCGGCTAGATGAGAAGCCGCGTCCGTGTCAACGTAAGTGAAATCCCATACAATAGATTTACCGTATTTCCATGGTATGAGAGACATAACATCTGGTCGTTTACCATCATCTCGATAATTATCTTAGTATAAATACTCATTAGATCAGAGAAGATAAAATTGTTTATCTTTTTTCTCAAAAAACGAATTCTTCATGATTCTTCAGAATTTGTTGATTTCATGAAATGGACATGATGACCAGACACGTGATCAAATTTATTGCAAAAAAGTGTCGTGAATTTCTGGGAACCCTTTCAGTTCCAAGCAACTCATTCAGTACAGTTGATTACCATGAAATTAAAAATAACAACTTGAGAAGAAATATACGTAGAACAATTGGCTTAAATTGAAACTGGATATTCGTGGATTTCAAGCAGATGAAAAATGGCTAGCCATTATAATATAATCAGTTAGTTATTCACAGTTGATCGCAGCAAGGTGAGAAACAAGATAAACATGAAACAGAAGCGCGTTAGATTGAATCTTGATAATGATATAATGATAACTCTTCAGGGCCGAAGGTATGAATGAAACACGTGTTCACAAATGTTCGTATTTAAGAGAAATTCGTTTGACTCAGCAGACATCCAATCACGGACAAGACAAAATATTATTTTGATCCTTATATTTATACTGATAAGTATAGCAACTGTTATAATGTAAATTATCGCCGACACGATTGCATTCATTGATGATCTGGATTCCCACAGAACCTACATGAATTTCATCAATCAGTTATTGCAAACACGTATATTTTTTTTCAATTGTGTCCGTTAGTGACCCGCATTCGAATAATTGAAATTTCACCATATACATATTTCATTATACAGTATAGTACTGACTGAGCACTGATACATCTGTTAAGCGTTGATACAGACATAAATAATAGATTCCCTTTTCATGAATGAGCATCTGAAGTACAAACTTGTAATCGATTTACAGATGATGTCTTTTCCATTCCAACATGTATATATGACGTTTGAATTTAATCGATGAAATTGTATTTGAAGAACAAGAATCATTATCTTCAGAACAAGTCATTTAATTGTGGTGGCTTTAATGGGAGTTTATTCATCTTACAGTGCGGACATAAATAGTTCCTTCCTTCCTCCTAACTTTTGAACGCGATAAGATACTAAATAGTATTTAGTACGTAACTTATTTTTTTTACAGGAATGGGACTTTTGTCATACCTCGTTTGATAGGTACTTTAATTCACTATCAAACACTGTTTTATTTTTTAAAATTGAATCAATCCATCCTGAATAGTCAGCAGATTTATATTCGATTCAAGAATCTGCAAACATATCAATATTAGAACCTTGAGAGAAAAAAATATTCAAATCTCGCACCAGTTTATTTCGATAAGTGTTTATCGAAATCTTCAATTACCAGAAAACCCCAAAACAAACAAGTTTTCTTGATTCATTGATCATTGATTCATTGTCAACTAATATCAGTTCTGAGACTCAAAATGACTATCATGACTACATATTTTTTGCAGTACAATTCAATGATTGATTATTCAAAAAACCAATTCTGTTCGGGTACAATTTAAGGTACATTAATGTTGCGTGAAAAACCGACGTACACTAAATGTCCATTACATACGTCCGTTATAACATTCTCACAGGAAAAAATACATGTCCTAGTTTCTATGAAAGCACACTGAAATTTACTGAAGAAGTAGTTTTTCATCTAGCCACTAACAAGAGTTTCAATAATTAATTGTATATTCCTTTAATATTCATATAAGAAGGATATTGGGAAAACTGATTACTGAGAAGGAAAAAAGTTGTTTGGTTATTTATGAGTAATTTGAGCAACTTTCCAATTCATGTTACATATTGCTTCTCAAAATCACCAAAACATGCTATAAAGTTTCTCTCGCTATACATCGATTGATATATTTTGATAGTGAAACTAATGTCCTGATTCGACCTTGCTCGAGTCGCGTAGCATATATGCCAAAATTTTCACTGTGCCAGTGTTACATCACCTTGTAACTGATAATGATGACCTTTGATCAATTTTAATTTCAAAATAGTTAGGTTTATACCCATTTACACGGCGGCCTAAACCTTCAAAGTGATTTGCTAGGAAAAGCGAAACCAACTCAGTTGCAACCTTTCTTCATCATGCGTATCGCATCGGTTTGTGACGCCGCTTGAATTTATTCTATCGCTTGATATTTTCGAATTCGCGATAGCTCCTACGATATTGATTCAAATTATAAAAGGCAATTATACTATGCATGGAATGCTCGAAGTAATTTCACATATGAGCTTTTCTTTTGAATCACTTTGTCTATTGGTAGAAACCGTACGGAAATTCAGAAGTACCTACAGACAGTCGCGGCAAGGGGAATTTGTTTTATAATATGTAGTGATAAGAGGATAATGAATAACAGATACATTACCCAAAATGTATTTATTATATACAAACAAGGATATCAAGTAGACGGATCAACGTCGTGGAAAAAATGTGTTTCACCAACTAAGTTGACGTCATCAGGAAATGTGCATTACCACTTCAGAATAGTTCTAATGATTCAAACTGTTTTGGTTAAACACGTGTTCAGAAGATTTTGCAGTGCTGGCATCTGAGAGCAGTGTGTGTGTGTGTTCCAGTTCTGCCATTCAAAAAAATAATGATGAGTTGGCTTGGAAATAGAAGCCAAATGCGTGAATTAGTTTGTGTCGTTATGTAAAACTAACTCACTGTATTTCTCTATTCCGAAATCTACAGTGAGTCGAAATATATAACATAGTTCAATCCCAAAACAAGCAGTTTTCCCAATCAGCAGAAATGTAGAAATATAATACTCTTTTCGAAGCGCGCTTCACTAACCAAGTTGGCGTCTTCACGAGATGAATCAAACCAACTTGGTGGGTTTTCTCTATCTCCTGAAGTTGTACATTTTACCAAATTGGTTGGTGAGAATAGTATTGCATTCTGGTGATTGGGGAAGGTTTTGGATTTGGATTTGGGGGTCATGTCAGACATCTACTGATCTGAGATGAAAACAGATGTTTTTCAAATGGTCTAAGAAAATATAGCTTCAACCCTAATGAAGGTCGCGCTTCACATACCTACTTCCATCAAAAAATAGGGAAATTATAATTTTTAGATGAAGAGCATTTTCAAATTTTATCACCATACAGGTACTGACTCCAAAATTTGGTTACAACCTTGATATTAGCCTATTTCAGTTCCTGAATACTTCGAACAAATATTTTCTAATCGATATTGGTAGATGGGACCTACTGAATGGCCAAGAAGACCACTATTTTTCATCAACATGGATCATTTGTCTCTGTGAATATCAAAAACTAAAATTCGTTTTACACCTGAAACTGTTAAGGACAGGCATCTTCGAAGAATCCTGTCAATCATCCTAAATATGTTAGACACATTGTCTCATTCCCATACCGATTTGGCATATACTGAATCTACATAAGATATGAATAGCGCCAATATAATCAATCATAACTGAATTAGTTAATTTTATGCAATTATATTCAACGGTTAAGGTTAAGTTCACCAAGGCCGTGAGAGCTTTCTCCGCGGCACAACTTTAGCAGTTTTAACATCAGACCATTATTGTATTATCCAATAATTAATTGACGGATCATATTAATCCTCTTTCATAATTGTTGATAGATTAGTACGGTTACTAAAGAGCGAACAACTCTTTGATATTTCACGAATGATAGTAGGATTTCATTAGCAATCACCAAAGGTTATTTCCAAATTGCAAAACAATAAATTGTACTTACCATCAAATATGGAGATTTTTGATATCTTGCGGATTTGGTTATCGTCTTTCTATTCCAGTTCAGGAAATGTAAACATTGACTGAATCACTCAATAAATCTCATATACGAAAAATATTCTCAGAATTAATGAAAACTAAATAAATGTCACGAAAGAATGAACTACGTTCATTAAACTACAATCGAATCACAAATCAACCAAGAGATACTTTTTGAAATGAATCGATATCTTTCTTCATATTTAATTTTTCTATTCGAGTGGAAATAAGCCGTATTCAGATCGTCATCAAGTTTTTACGATGGCATCGAAATTAATAGAACAAGTGTAATAATCAGTAAATTATATTGAAAATAATATCAAATTTCATGAAATTCATGATCAGGATGTTATCAATCAATTTTTTCCTAATACTTATGTGTTTAGATTATATATCGCACTCTCCTGCAAAAAATAATCAAGCCATCGGTATTTTCCAAGCAGTAAATGACTACTTGTGTGGTTTTGTGCTGGGCTTGTAATCAATATGCAAATGTTTGGTAGCTAATGTCTAAATAATTTGATGACGTTCATGTGAATGTTGTGGAGGTTATTCGGACAGATAAAAGAAAGGAATTATCAATTTTTGTGGTCGATTCAACCGACTTAATCAATCGATAACTTTTCTTAAAGAATGTGGTGTAGTAATCATTTGAAAATTTATTTAGAGCTGTATAAGATTTGTATATTTTTGATAAACAACTTCAGTTCTCTTTTCCAATCAACTTAATAATAATGAAATAGTCATTGCAAAGTTGATTCTGCATTCAGCTCGAATCAAATTCTTCATATATAATATGTATTCAGATTTTAAGTATATTGCATTAAAATCCTTATTTCATAAAATTTCCCTTTTTACATTTTCACACTTTTGTTTCTTCAGTTATTTATATATTCTTAAGGAACTGGCCTACAATGTACATCAGTTATATGCCTTATTCGTGATTTTGGAAAACCACGTTTGCTAGATCTTCCGCTATAAACAAGGCGTTATTCCTGTCTTACATACACAGATATATCGATACCATTATTTACGGAACCCGTCTGCAGGATATGGACTTCCTTCTTAGTTGAAGATCCCTCAATACCATACGATACGCCAAACTAGAATACGTGATGTTCGATTGTCATTATTTCATAATTTTATTGGCCTGTCAGAATGTTACAACCAAACAGTAATACTCGAAAGATATAATGTAGCATTTGTGAGAACTTTGGAACAACTCTCCTAACGTCTTTCCCAACATCAAGTCTCGATTGAATTTCCTGAAACAATGCGTCGGGTCTGTCAGGCCGCTTAAATTAATTATCTTACGCGACATTGATTTACATTTTGTATGGATTTTGTATCATCTCACGAATGTGATCTCAGAAAAATAATCTCTTTGAAAACGAAACATTCTCATGACATATCGTTGAAAATTTTATCTGGAGAAACAAACTCTGTAGATGTTAGTTGGAAGATTCACGGTTTGTCGGGTCTTAGTTTTGGGTTGAAAATAAATATGTTATTGTTACTAAATTCGTCATACTTCGAAAACAATCTAATACGTCTCACAAGCCTCAGTCAATTAGAATATCTACATTAGAATTTGTTAGAAGCATCCATTATTGAAATAATTCATCCATTTTGGATAATATTTTAGGAAAGCACAATTGTTTCCTGAAAATAAGACATACATTTAGTATAAAGTAATTTTCGGCAGTTTCAATCATTCGAAAAGCAAAATGGGTCGCAATAAATGTAAAAAGTTGTTAGGGTATTCTGTTTTGAAATGATATAACCTCATTTTGAACTAGATGTGTATGAAAAGTTTATTGAAGTTCAGCTTATTCAGTAATTGATTGTAGGGTAAATTCGTAGTACTACCTTCATTACACTGATTCATCAATTCACCTGTCAAACTTCGAAAAGGATTCGAGGAATCAGAAGTGCAAGAAAATGTTTATCAAATCTACGTAATATTTTTTCGACATGTCATGAATATTCTTAACCAATTTCGTTTTTACTGTTACTCCCCCCAGTCCTGCTGAAGGAATTGAATTTGTAAAGACATGCATGTAATTCGAAAATCAGACATGTTGTCAAATTACGTTTCGAGTATGATTGCCGTTCAAATCTTCGACTTCGGAATTAAGACTAATCAAAAGTGAAGGTATAATGACCGACAATTACTTAACAACCGAGAGTAAGAGCATACTACAACCTTACATGGTCACTGGCCGGTCTTTCACTTTTACTTTGTGTTAACTAGGATATAACATAACATCTCGTTTTCAAGTTCACAGTCGTGAGTTTCGTCATCAAGGATATCATTATCATGTTGTTTCTGAAAATTGTGTGGATGTTTCATTGTGTACAACTTTCTGGAGACGACTATTTAGATGCTATTTCAGAGAATGATTTTCGATTTATAGGACAGTGTTTCTGAGAGAAATAAAGTGCCTTTTCAACTCTTCATGAATCTATTCCTAGTTTTCAGAAATTCAAATTTCCATGTTACTTGATTAGTGAAACGTGAATCCTTTGAAATTAAGACTAAATGGATTCATATTAACGCTACAATATAGTATCTGCATAGGAACACGTTTTATATTTCAATTCAGAATTTTGTTAAAAAAATATTTTGTCTGTGAAAATTTTCACCTCCCATTTCAGCTATGATTATCCAACGTTCACTAATTTTTGTCAAAAGTTCTAGTTAATGCACACTTGATGATTCACACAGTATATATGCCATTAAAATCATAAGCGAAATGAATAAAATATCAGTTCTAGAAAATGATATATCAAGAGTGCGACTCTCAATCAACTCAAGATTCATTCTAAAATGAGCATTATTCAATTAAAATGCTTCCCCATGGCTATAAAACTGGTAAAAAGCTGCACAGCAGTCGATTAGATGGTGTCAAACTTTCCTAGAAGCAAGATCATTATCATTCTTGCTAATGCCTCCGTTGCATGCAACCCTTCTCTCATAACGTAATCAAATTGCGAATCTCAGAAAAGAAGATTTTTGATTATCACATCAACTCTTCATAATAATACGATGATGGTTCTTCAATCAGATTAGAATTATAAGAAATTACCACCCTTCTCATTAATTCTATACCTTTAACCATTTCATCAAGGAACAAGTGTAATATGTAGATGAGTAATAAATGAGTGATGATGAAGCGAAAAGGACTTCGTCTAACCTCAGGTAGGTTCAGTTAGGTTAGGTGATTGTTCATATAACCCTCTTTTATCTGAAAAATCAAATTACCGAAACACATCCGAACTATTGTGATATAAATAACTCCTGATCCTCATAACCAATCTCAGCCAAGTATTAGTAGGTTCAGGACATCTACAGTGACCATCAACTTAATAATGACTAAAACCTATCGAATCATTGAAACGTTCTGCTTTACTTCGATCTTAATGAAGAGTAGGTATAATAACCTCATTTCAGAATGATCTCAATAGACATGATCCGATTTCTGATACCAACGTGTTGATACTTTGAACACCACATTTCATTGACAGTAATACATGCCAAATGTCGATAGGTATTGACAAATTCATCAGAATTTCTAGCGATAAAAATATAACAATTAATTTTCACTGTTTCATTTTCATAAGGAATGTATGCCACATATTCCTATATTTTTAAATAACATTCATCCGGTACTTACACGCTGTCGGTAAATCACGGTACCTATACCGTAATGTGTTGCCTAGTAACACATTTTGTTTTTGGAAGTAATACCGTTTTAGTTTCGACTTGTGACCAATTCTCACACAAAAATTATAATTGGAGATTTCACTAAAATCTGTACAAAATGTACAAGCTTTTAACACTATTTTTGCCATATTGACATATGCTAAGATTATAATTATAACCATAAAAAATTATTAAAATACTAACTGTCAGAATTCAAAGTCATATATAATGAGCAGATGGATTTTTTTTTCACTGTGCGCTCTCGTTTTTATTATTTATTATTATACATCAACGGCAATACATATACTCAACTACTGTTCAACCAACCCTACCCAAATGTTGGAAACATAGAAAATTTTGGAATAGACTTCTGAATATAATCCTAATTATAATTTTTAATATATTTTGCTCAATTATTATTTCAAACTGTCAACTAAAATTAGTAATTGAATTCATTTATAAAATTTCATAAAGACATAATGGAATAAAATATGATACGATATGTCATTATAATTGAAGATATTTATATAAGTCTCATTCCCAACACCACCAATCATGATATTTCCTCATTTCAATACTAATGTTCATACAGAAATGTCTCTTTTTCATCATACCTATATATTTTTCATCAATATTTTCTTGATTATTCTCACCTTCCACAGTCTGAAAATATATGAAAATTTCAATGGAGAACTTTATACAGGTATAGAAAGGGTAAATTTTTAGGTTAACTAACTAAAACTTTGCCCTTTCTACACCTGTATAAAGTTCTTCATTATGATTTTTATATTTTTTCAGACTGTGGAAGGTGAAATTACCCAAAAAGATCGATAAAAAAAAAGATTTTCCTTCACGAAAAATGACTTTCGTTCAGTATCTATGTATTATTTAGGTACCTACTATCTTTGTCTGGTATACTTGAATAAGAGGATTTTTTAATAAGACGAACTAGCAGAAAGCTAGGTACTTGTACATTATATCTCGGCAGATAAGGTTTTTCAGTTTTTAAACTGTGCTCATTCTACATTGTGGTCTCATAGACCACAAAGATAATAGAACTTTGGAATGGTATTGAGATTAGAAATAGTCGAATATAATACTTCGAAAAATTGGATGAAAACACTATTAAAGTTCATTGACATACTATTTCACAGTAATATTTGAAATTTTGCCAATTTTCCTGGCACAGAGAAATCAGTGCTGCATTAAAAGTTACTTCATCTATCCTTACCTCTTTGTCATCACGAAAATATATTTTTTCCATATTCCCAATAAAGTAGCTCACTATTCAATTCGAATTAATTAGACAGAAATTAAAACCCAAATTTTTGTCACAGGAGTTCAATGTTGAAAATAATTTTTCTCTATGATACCTACAGTTATTATTCTTGAAAAATGTTCTTTAACAAGCGTTCACATGTATAACAAACTATAAGGTGTTCTATTTGTAGTAGTCACAAAACTAAGCACATTTTCGAATCGCCAAAAATGCAATACTCTTCTCGACGCGCTTTTTACCAACTTCATCTCCTGAAGACGCCAACTTGGTTGGTTAAACGCGTGTCGAGAGTCGAGAAGAGTATTCCATTTCTAGTTAGTGGAAAGACTGCTCGATTTTGAATTAATTCTATGCCAGAGTTTATGTGAGTAGTTGTTTCGAAAGGGTTTTTTCCAATTTGTATAATTTTTTTGATTTTTTGGAAAAAAGTTTTTGGCTTTCTACTTCTCCATCTTCAGAAAAAAATGTGGGAATCTCCTATAAAAAGGAAGAAAGCAATTCAAAAATTCACTATATACAAAGATGTGTAGATCCTGCAAAGAATTAACTTTCAGATACAAACTAGAAAAAAAGCCCTCTCGAAACAACTATTTTCATATAAACATTGAATTAAAAGGAAAAAAAAAACTTTCGAAACAAATACTTTCATATAAACGCTGAATTATACGAAAAAAACTTCCTTCTCTTTTCCGTTTGTGTTCCAAATATTCGTAATGGAATGAAATCAGATATCATTCACAGAATTCCTACACAATATAATTATTGAAAGAAATAAAATTTCACTCAGTAGTAAATACGGAGAACATTATAAGAAAAAACTCAGTATCAACTAATATTTTTCAATAGCCTGGCATGAACATGAAAGAAATTTTTCAACAATGTTCAACTTTATTCAAATCGAAATTGAAACAATATCTTATAACAATAAATAACAGGGAAAATGTCTTCACAATCTACATCAAATATTTGATCAAACTTGACTGAAATGAATTATTGTTAATGTAATGAAGATGAGTACTGATTGTTTCTTTTTATTTTCCAGAGGACAACTATATCCAAATTAGAGTGGTAAGTTTTTACATTATAACCCTATTTAAAATTATCAAATATTAGAAATCATATGTGGCTGAAGTTGGCTTTAGATTTAAATCCGATACCGACAATTTTACAGTCGACCAGAGGAATAATGATCATAATGATAGTTTTTCGAAATATATCTACTTCAAAATGAATGTGGGATGTAAAAATGCATGATCACGCATATTGAGTTTATATCAAAGATTACCCTAAAAGGGTGAGTCACTACTCTTAATAGAAATAAATTCCAAAAAGAGTTTGGCAAACACCTGTCGAGATAGACTTGAATTTAAAACAGAAA
>WOGR01011716.1:0-17284 GCA_015342045.1 Leptinotarsa lineolata | reverse complement strand
ATTTTTTCAAAAAATGATTGCTTCCTTCCTTTCTTTGGAAGATTCCCACATTTTTTGTATCAAGATGGAGTAGTAGAAAGCCAAAAACTTTCTTTCCAAAAAAATAGAATGTGATCTAATGTTATTTTGATATGCCATAGTTCATATAAATGATACTAGTCTCTCGGTTAGATTTCCAAATGAAGTATTCAAGGCTAGTCGTTTTTTCTGTAAGAAAAGAGAGGACTGCCTCATTTAGAAGACCGACATCTGTGGATTGATAAACTCAAAACTTTTTCACAAAGGATGAATTTGAGCTTCCTTACGGTGATCTGTTGCAATTTGTAAAGAGAAAAATGACAGTTGATGGTGCCTAAAGTTTGGCTTGAAAAGTAATATTACCTATATGACGGAATTGGCCGCTACTTGAGGAAAATCCATAACTTGTTCAAGTCAAACTTTATCGTGAGATATCACCTACAGTGGAACGTGTTTTGCTATACATTTGCTTTATCGAGCGTTTTCATACTGACTGCCTAGAGAGAATCTCACGATCAACTGTTACTTGAATAATATCGACTATGGCTAATTACATGTTGTGATATTACGTTTGAAAATAAAATACAAACTGAATTAGTTCAATAAACTTCAGTTTCGCTTCTCACGCACTACAACTTCGACGCAGAACACCGTTTTCTTGCTGTTATTGTGTTTAATATTTATATTCGGGTATCCCCCATGAAGTCCTGCAACTCTTACTCATCACCTACTTATTCTGCTAGCCGCCTATATGAAGGAAACGACGATATCATTTCGGTGCTAAAATCGGATCAGCTATGAGAATTATTGGCGCTACACTAGTGACAGTTGTATCTATAGAAGTGAGCTTTATTAAAGTGTGGATATTAAAAAAAATTGATGACATACAAGATCGGCTTTCAGCTCATTCTATTCTCTCAATTGAAAATGAAGTAGCTTATTGATTAGATTGTAATGCTTCGATTAGAGATTCAAGTTTCAAGAAATATCTCTTGCGTGGGTTTCTCCTATAACATTTATGTACCTTAGTTTATTTTTATGCACAACTAACTTTCTGAACAGTAAATGAATTGAAAAACAGATATTAGGAATAGAATATTTAAGAACAGGAATACCTGAATCAGTTTTCAGAATTCTTGATAAAAAAATACAAGAAAGTTTAGAGCATCCTTACAAGCCAGATATTTAAGTTTTTAGAATTGGACAGCGGTCAACACAGACCATTAGATGATCAAGGTTTTCAAAAAAATGTATTTGGGATTACAAATTTGAAACTTCTCAGAAAACAAGAATTTTTCACATTTCACTAATCGTTTCATAATGAACATAGACTTTATAGTATGGACCTAATGCATTCTATGCTTCAAGGTATGGATATTGTCCAAGTTCCTAGGCTAGCTTCTTGACTATTACTAATTTTTAAGATTGTCAAATGTTGACGAGTATGCATGCTGTCAGTGTTTTTGAAGTTTTATTTTGGAAAATGTTATTTTGCTGCAGACTTTTGTTGATTTTTGTATTATATTCTGATGTATTTGCACAAGAAAACAATTGAATATTTAGGTACAGAAACAGAAATGAAAGATACTGTAAAAGACCCGATGACATGAATCCCTTTTATAGAAAAAATATCTGGGAAAATCCTTGGTACTTACTTCTTTTCGTGATTTTGGGAATTATATTCCTACTGATGTTTTTAGGTAAGTAAGGGGTAGGAATGGTAAAACACAGTAAAGAACTTAATAGGTAAAGCTGGAACCTCTTTAGTGTAAAATGGATCAGGGGATGATTGCAGTAGTTATGTATGAATTATTATTAGTTCTCATGGGAGAAAAGTAAGTTAATTGAATACATCACAAATAATTAAGATGTATCACCGATTTTGAGGTGTTTTATTGTCCTTAGAAAATTTATTATAAACTAAGATTGTGATTTTCAAAGTGAAATTATGTTGTAGGTATCATCAAAGGTCTTATTGGAATGTTCTGTTCGAGAAAAATTGCAGAGGCTGGTTTAGGAATGTTAGTTAGTAGTAGATTTACCCAAACCGCTAGATCACTACCAAGAAAAAAAATATAGACATCTTCCTGTTCAATATGACATTGGAGGTTGGCCCGTTGATCCTTATACTTGTAAGAGAACAGTGAGAGTTTTACCAAAGTTAATTATTTCCTCTATGATCAGAACATTTTTATCAACCTTCATTTTTGCAGTAAAAGTGTTTTTTGTCTTAATCTAATATTTTTCCTGGCTTGCCCTCTTGCGTTTGTATTACAACTATGTAGTCTTTGTTGCTGTATAAGAAATTACAAAGAACAGAATGAAACAGGTTGTTTCAAGTCTGTGAATGTAATAAAGTTCAACGAGAGCCTGAAGAAAAAGGTATATAATAAAATTGTAATGTTAGATAATTTATATTAATCTTGAATTCTTAGAATGCCTACGAGTCTGCTGGCCAGAAACTTGATATGTATAAGGATGACGACAGAAAAGAAGAAGAAGACACAAATTATGTGATAAATATGATGAAGCAAAGTCAACTATCTCTTCAAAAGGGTATATAAGTCAAATAAAAATGAAATATTCTAAGGGATGTGTTTATTATGTACAAAATACTGTAGAAATTAAATTAGAGATTCTACAAAATAAATAAGAAACAATATGTTTAACAAAATGCAGAAGATAGCCTAAGTTGTTTCTAGTCACAACCGGTACTTGGTTCCCAAAACTGGCAAGTTTGAAAATATAAAATTTTCTTTCCTTTTTGAATGGTCAAGTTTGTTTTTTAATTATTATTATTGGTCTTACTAAATGTGTATTCCAGTTGAAATAACACTTATCCATAAGATATTTTCATTCCCGATGGGAATTAAAGTAGGTCCAAGTACCAGCTATGTAGCATTTCAGTGTAGTTTTATGCTATACTCTACTCTACTCCTTAACATGGTATATAGAATGTTACCATAGCATAAAACAACTCATTGATACTTTTTGGTACAAACATTAACAAAGTTGAAATATTTTTATTTATGAATTTCAAAAATCACTCAAAATAATATTGTATTTGCAAATAAAGTCAAAAATGTAACTGTATGGTTTCCAAAAACCACTCAAAATAAATAAAACTTTCACAAATCCACCATTGATAAAAAAAATCTAGTTGATACTGAAAAAGAAAATTTTTAGTTTTCATTCATCCTCTGTAATGAAATGACTAACAAAATAAATAACTATTGACGACAAGGCCACATCATAGTATAGCATATTAACAAAGAGGTCAAAAAATGTGATTCTTGATACCGAATATACAAGTGTAATGAATTTCTTTTATAATATTGCTATTTATATTTAGATTTAGTCTTGGTAGATCAACTTATGCTATCAATAAATTAATGAGACAGAATCCTTCAACAAATATCAAAAAATCTTTCGAGTACATTTCAACAGTATATATCCATGTACTACAATAATTATGAATTACAAGCACCTGAAGTGTAATTCCGACCAAATCATTTTTTTACCAACGTCGACCCACTCCGGCAAAACTAGAATGACCTCTGCCACCTCTACCTCCGCCACCCCTAGCTCGGTCATTTTCTTTTCTTCTCTTCATCTCTTCAAACCTATCCGCCATCTGGTAGATCTCTTTAGGCACAAACTGGGGGAAATTATTTTTATTATTCACTTAAATGTAAGATACTATACCTAGTATTGATATATCGATAATGGTGATGTATATGAAATGTCTTATATGAAAGTTAAGGCACTTTTGAAAATAGTTTATCAGCACTATGAAGTGATTCAAAAACTGTATTATCAAGGTGGAAGACATTTTGAACATGTATTGAAAGTGTAATGGATGTCTTTGTGTGTGTTATTTGCTTTTAAATTTAGTAAAATAATTTTGTAAAAATAATTCGAAAAATACAAATTCCCCACAAACTGTTAGGAAGATATAACATGTTGACACCCTCATATATGGAGAAGGTGAAGACAAACTAATATAATATTGAATATTCTATTTGAAAAAATTACACAAATTTAAATCGAAGTGAATGACAATCAAAATTTGGATCTTTAAAGAAACAACTAGTTCACAGTTATTTAATGTGGACCAGAAAAAAAGAAACCAAAACATTTAATTTCAGAAAAATAAAATGTTTTTTGGATAAAATAATGCATCACTCTGTGCATTTGGATCTATTTTCAAGACACGAGACTTTTTTCATATCTGGCCTGTTTTTTCGTTAATCAGCTGTCTCCCCCTCGCTAACCACTACTCTTGGAATTTGAAACTTGTATAAGCTAAGGATCAATGAGATCTTACTTTCCAACATATGATTCCAAGAAAGAACGTTGAAAAATTAGCACCATCGATATATTGAGTAAATAAATAAGCACTATTAGAGCACCTGGTATAAACTGAAAATAACTTACCTGATCAGCTTCCTCCAATATTTTAATGAGTTCCCTAGCTTGAGCCCAGTCAGCCCTTGTGAAATAGCTTATTGACTCGCCCAATTTCCCAGCTCTACCTGTTCTGCCAACCCTGTGCACATACTCTTCTATATTCCTTGGGAAGTCAAAATTTAGTACATGCCTATAACACAATTAAAAATCAGTGATTATGTTATTATCAATTAGATGAAAATAGTTATTTTTCAATTAAAAATGTACCCACGTTATATCATCTATATCTAACCCTCTTGATGCAACATCTGTTGCTACTAGTATTTGAACGGTACCATTGGCTATATCAACCAGTGCCTGTTCTCTATCACACTGATCCCTGTCACCATGAATGGATTGACAATGAATACCAGAAAGAGAAAACTCTGTAGAAAGATGGTCAGCTCGTGCTTTTTTACCACAAAATATAATGACTTTCTGATCCGGTCCTAGATTTCGAGCAAACTCCATAACCTTAAAAATACAAATTAGTTCAAAAACTTGCTCTCAGTAATTTTCCTTCTTAACATACTGCATCCATTTTGACATCTTCGTTATCTTCCATCACCTGTATAACTTGTGTAACAGTATGGGTGGCTGCTAAATCCAAACTTCCAACATATACCTGAATAGGATCTTTCATATAGGACTGGGCAAGACGCCTAACGCCCAGAGGCCAGGTAGCACTCGTCATAACAGTCTGTCTAGTTGGCCTTATGCAATACATGACTTTACGAATTTGTGGTTCAAACCCCATATCCAGCATTCGATCAGCCTCATCCAGTACCACATATGTGACGGTTTTCACATTCACAACTCCTGAAGAAAAAGATGATTGAGTAACAGAAAGAGGAGTAGTAATGGATTAAATTGTGTTCGGGATGATACTTTCTATTTTGAATACAAAAACTCAAGCAATATTAAATTTGTATGAAAAAATTTTCAATTTTGATCCATTGAACAAGTCTTTCAGCAATTCTTGTGATTTTAAAGACTTTCTCAAAGTTATACAAAGATTCGGTAAATCATTTGTTTCCAAAAAACTTCTTTTCTATGAGACGAGTATTCCGCCATTTCACTTTTACTCGATTAAAGTATTCAAAATCATTTATATCCATCCATTTATACCCATAAGTTGCTTTTAGTATTCATGAAGACACAATCTATGCGATTGACAGAGAAGTCAAACACAATTTCAATGATAAACAAAGCTCCTAAAGGCAGTGCATTGCAAAGCCAAGCATCGACATTCATCTCCTGCCTTTCACTGTAAGGCAACTAATTGGGCGTGGTTCCAATTCAATTTTCAAGGTCATTAAAAATAAAAAAACAAACAAAACAAGCCACGCACATTTTTCTATGATACCACATATGGATGTGTCTAATATCTGAAGAAGTATCACTTCTGACTATCTGGGTTACTATTTAAATAGTACAGAAATGATTTCAATCAAGTGAAACCAAACTCAAGTACTTGTCTGAAGTAAAAATACAACTTATATCAATGCTAGGAAACCGTTTTTTGTACAAACAAGACAAGAGCTATTAAATGCTGAATGAATTAAGCCTCAAAATATTTGTACCTATTTCTTGAATTGTCATAGACACACAGACAAAATTATTAAACGAAGACATCTTCAATATATGTATCTTGAACATATCCCACTACCATGGGCTTACCAATTTTGTAAGCAGCATGCTTATGGTAATGTAGAACATATTTCACTAGTGACCTTCTGAATAACTTATCAACACTATATTTATGTGGAATAACAAAAACTTACCAATTAATGATACAGCAAATCTCATAAATTAATATTTCTTAGATAAAAATCTTGAATACAAAATACTTCCCAACTATTATATGAAAGTTTCAACATTTCACAAGAATCTCTTTCTCTATCTAACAACACCAACTAAAGTAATTTCACTTATAAATAAAACCACCTCTAAACCTGCAAAGGATATTTATGACATAAACGGAAAAATTGTGAGAGCTGTTGTTGTCTACATGGCGGACACATTGCCTCATTTAATAAATGAATCTTTCCCAAGAGGTCAATTTCTTAATATGAAAGAGCTCAAAAGATTTCCAGCCTACAAAAATAAGGGTTCAGTAAAATACAGCAAATCATCATTTAATCTGCAAACCCAGCCATACATTGGTAAGATATTGAAATTAGCATATTTTTAGTGCCATAACAGATGTTCTGATCAATTTCATTTACGTATTCAAGAAATCCTTTATTGTGAGATTTGCACTAAACAGTTTTACAAAAACGCAACACGTGTTTCGCCAGTCGATGGCTTTTTCGGGCGTGTCTCTACTAACTAAATTCTACATATTTAATGCTTGATATATATTTCACAATTTGAAGTGCCTGAATATTAAGTACCTGTGTTTTACCTACCCAATTAATATAAAAACGTGTATAGTCTATACGAAGTCAATCGTAACAGCCAAATAAAAGTCTGATAAATTTACTAGTTAATACCATATAAAACCTCCCACATAAAAATAATGATTAGACATCGTATTATACCACGCCGCCCATGAAATACAAAAAACGGCCGGCGTTCGATAACTATTTAGTTTTTATGCCATTTGAATTGATTTCGTAAATACTATGCCAGAGTTTGAGAATAAATCGATTAACATTAACAAAAGAAAAGAATAGAAAGTGTACAATACAAACTCGAATAAACATGTAATGAATGAAATTACCTGAGCTTATGTATCAGTTAATTACCAGTTTCCACATTTAAAACAATATTCAGTAACGGGAGTTATTTAATTCTAATTGGTCAAAATACTCTCACACATACTTGTGACGCCCGAAGATAATATCGTATAGCGAAGCACGTGTCGCGGTTATTTAAACTATCGAGTGGAAATCTCACATTAAAGTATGTTTTTTGAATACAATTGATAATTTTTGAACTCCTGATCAAAAATAGTACTAGATCTGAAAATGCACACTACTATATAGTAGTCTATCGTGATACAGTCTAGGTGTGTTTCACTAGTGGTGTTAATAGAATTGTTAAGAATATTGAAACTTATGTGGGATCTTAAGGATTCAACAACATTCAGAAAATTGTTTCACAAACCTGCTTCGTGGAAATCATTTAACCTTCCAGGAGTAGCGATGATTATATCTACCCCACGAGTAATTGCAGTAACCTGTTCTTTTCTATTACCTCCTCCATAAACACATACCCTTAAAAAAAAGAATGATTAACATACCTTCTATTACTTTAACTTAGTGTACTTACGAAGTGATACCTCTGTACTGATATTTCTTGATTTCTTTGTCAATTTGAAGGGCTAGTTCTCTTGTTGGAGCCATTATCAGTACTGCCGGCCCTCCTCTATCTTCTCTACTGACATTTTGTCCATCTAAATGGATCATCGCTGGTAACAAAAATGCTAAAGTTTTTCCTGTACCTGTCTGGGCTATACCAATCAAATCTTCACCACTTAAAAGTACTGGCCATGCTTGTGCTTGTATTGGAGACGGAGTTTCAAAACCTGCCTTCTCGATTTCTCTAAGAATTTCCGGATAGTCGTGGAATGCATGAATAAACTTAGGGCACGGTTTTGGAATAGGAGCACTATTTTCAGTTTTGAAAGTTCTGTCAACGACAATATTATTGTTCTCTTCACGGAACTTTTCTACTTGTGATTCTGACATCTTCGATACTTCCGGGTGTTCTTTGTAGAACTGTTTTCTGATTGGAGGATATTTTGCCCATTCAGCTGCTTCAGCTTCATCACATTCCTGCATGAATTTCGCCCAGTCAAGAATAGGCTGTTTCTTTTCTACTGTTTCTTGAGGAAGGTCTTTAGCATGGACTATCTTAATAGAATCAGTGGTTAACTCTTCGATGAGTTCTTTAGCTTTAGATATTGTGCTATCATTTCCAAAAATTTTAACGAGTGTTGTTTCACCATTAGTTTCTTGGGTTACTTGAATGCTTGCTCCAGATTCAGATTGTAATTCTTGAATTTTAACACCTGAACGACCTAAAAAAAATCATTTATTGATTCAACATATGTTCCAAATCTGTTGAAATGCGAAAGCTTTTCTTCACACATTATTTCCTACTAAAAATCCTAAATGATTATCTGGTCATTACAAATTGATAATTCTCACTCATATTGGATACTGAGCTACCAACTAATAAATTTAAATCTACAAACATGTTCATGGTTTATGAATTAGCAAAATAAATAACTTTCAATAATTCAACTAATTATAAGAAAATTTAGTTGAAAATTAAAAAGACGCAGATATGAAGTTACATATCAGTGACTTTTGAAATCAATAGAAAAATTATCAACTGAAAAGTGGAAAATGTTTTTATACATATATGTTTCACCAATTTCAATAAGATTCATTCTCAATTTATGTTGGTTTAATTCTTAAATTATGTGAGTCTGGTATAAATTGAAAATAACTTGGTTACCTTCAAATTAGGTATTACTGTCAGAATATATTTTTCTGGACAGCTTTTATCCATCTTGAATAACAATACTTTTTCATATTGTAGAACTTTTTTCTCGCAACTTTAATCAAGCGTATATGTCTGTTACATTATAATTTCGTTCCACTTGCTCCTTCGATTGACTGGAAACAACATTTTTCTATGTCAAAAACCATCAATTTGATAATTAGATCTTAGTTTCTTAAATTTCGACTATTCAAGGTTTTCATTATGCATCATAACATGTACTGGGTAAATAAACCCAAAGTCACTTTTGTGGTCATCATTGTGTATTGTGATTTCCCGGAATTATTAAGAGTTTTTGGCATTCTCAAGAGTTCGAATACTTTTTACTTCTGAAGTACTAATGTTGACTTGAGAAATACTCAAATGAAAGACAGTTTATAATCTCAAGAAATGACAATACGCAAAGTAGCTTGCACATACTATCTATTAACTTGTAGAATCCATTTATTTCAATTTAGATAGTGAATAGTGAATAAATCTCAATAAATTGATGGATGTAGCCTTTACTATGTGGTAGGAGATCATCATGAGAAATGAGAAATAAAACTCTCTATATTTTTATACCACTTGTATTTATAACTGAGGTATATTAACTGCAGTTTCGTTCTATAGGGACATTTTCAAACAGATACAATAAACTGATATGATTGATAATATTAACCCTTATATATCTATACACCACTGCAGGTAATAACAGACTGTCCTTAATGACTTTATTACTTGTATTTTGTTGTGACAGACAATGTGGGTAGGCTTATCTGAAAACCGTCGAGTAGACCAGGTCGATTTGGTCATTTAGCAGGTTACACCCGCAATGCTTATGATAATGAATTTATAAGAATTGCAAATAATGAGTTTCCAACTCTTGCTTACATAGTGCAAAATTTCCGTATCGTTTAGATTCAGGAACTTGTGGTTGCATTCCAAGAAATGTTTTGAAAACGTCGAATCATGTTTACCTAAAGTCTATCCAAATCCAAGATAGAGTAAAACAAAACCGAAGGGTGATGTTCACGTGATCGCTCAGTGCCAGATGGAAAGGGCAGCGTTCATTGGTGAATTCGCCTTCTTGGTACAAGGTCGGTACCAGCACAGGGTTGTAATCAGTCGTTTGTGTGGCGTGCGTTATAGTATATTAGTTAAAATTGTTTTCCAAGATGTCCAGTACAGACACTGCTGATGAAACTGTGAGCTATCCTCTGAGTCCAGCCAGAAAACGATTCAAAAAAGACATTTGAGTGTTGAGATGAAAGAAGTGATTTTAAATGTGTTTAAGATAGAGATGGAAGAAATTGAGACATCGACTGTCTAACAAGTCGTATCGAAAGTATCCGATAAAATTGGAGTGTGTTGCGCTTCGATTTACAATGTTTTACGGAAATATAAAGAAAATCATACATTTTCCAAACCGAATACAAATCAGAATCGTCAAACCATTATAAAATCAATAGATGATGCTGATAAACATGCAATCAGGAGGAAAGTGTGTGAGTACTTTTTCAGGAATGAAATACCCACGACAGACAAAATACTCACAGCAATAAATGAAGATGTTTTATTGCCAAGTTTTAAGCAGTCAACATTCCATTAAGTATTGAAACATTTGAATTTTGTATGGAAAAAAACGAGGGCGCAATAGTTTATTATTGGTTAGAGAGGAAATTGTGTTATGGAGGAGAGATTATTTGACCAAAATTAAATATTATAGGGAACAACAGAGAACAATTTATTATATGGATGAAACCTAGGTATCTGGTCATACTACCCCTAAAGTATATGTCGATGAAACTGTGACCTCACCTAGGAGGGCCTTTCTAGATGGACTATCCACCGGATTAACAAATCCATCAGGTAAACTTATATTTATATTAAGACCTGCCTCAATTTCAATATATAAAAAGTAACCCTCGTATTTGTTTTGTTTACTTACATACCTGTTCATAATTTCAGGTAAAGGAAAACGGCTTATTTAATCTCCAGCGATTCAAATCCAACATGAATCGCTACTTTCGCACAGGCACCGCTCTTAGTGCGCCTTGAGGATTTTAGTGTAGTGCTTGTGCTTTGTCCTTAAAAAAAATTTGCCCTTCTTGCTCTTCCACATCACCATCATAATCATTGTGATGATATGCTGCACTTTTAACTTGTGCCGATTGAATCAAAAAGGGTAAAAGTTTTAATTGCATTTTTTACACTTTATTGAATGAACAACTGTTTTTTTTTACAATGTTCATACTCTAATTTAATCGCAAAGTTCAGAAACGACTTGCCTCAACCCACCATGATAGGTCGGCAAATGAAAAGGTATTTAGATTTTTCATCTAAATTATCACTATTTCAACAAGTAGTTTACAACCTTCAAAATATGGGAAAATCGGTATTCGAAAGACAGATCAATATTTATCATATCCTTAGAAACTTTTTCAAAAATGCGATAATAGAAGAAACATAAAAATAATGATCGTTATATTTGTGCTTATTATCATTATTTCAGCAAATTGTGACCTACAGATTTTTATCTTGCATATTATTTCAACATGTAGTTTAGGACATACAAAATAGACAATCAGTATTTGAAAGACATTAATCATTATTACTCATATCCATTAGAAACTTTTTCTAAAATGCGATAATGGTAGAAGAAACACAAAAATAATGATTGTTTGATTTATAGTTATTATCATTATCTCAACTAATTGTGACCTACAAAATATGGGACAATTTGTAATCGACAAAATAGGATTAGTGTTCACCATCAATGTTCACCCGTTACATTATAAATGTTTTCATAAACCCATAAAAAAATACTAGAAATTCTAATGAAATGATCAGTAGATTTTTGGTTGTTCCTCATTATTGTTATTATTTTAACAAGTAGATTACGACCTAGAAAATATGAGGCAACTGGTATTAGAAAGAAGAATATATTATTCATCAAACTCATGAATAACTTTTTCAAAATTGGAATCATACCACAAAATTAATGAACATAAGATTTATGGTCATTATCATTATTTCGGCAGACAATTCATGTCATAAAATATGAGAAACCTGGTAGTCAATAGAAGAGAATCATTAGATATTTATAACTGGCATACAAAAGTTTTCAAAAATGCAAGAAAGAATGTAATGTATGACCTACAAAACATGGGACAACTTGTTTTGGAGAAAAGAATATTACTTTTCTTCATTCCTGGCAAAAAAAATTTCAGAAATGCAAGAAATGCCAGAAATGTAAAAATATGATCTTCAATATAGATATGTAGAAATAAATTAGAACCTCATAATATTTTTTATTTATAAGAAAGAAATTTTATAGAATTTTATAGAAATTATAGAACTTTATAATAAAAAAATTCAATTACTCAAAATTATTACATGAAGTAAATTTAGTGTCCTGACTTCATCCATGGGGCCATTTCTATCTGTCAGACCATTTCTGTTTTCACACTGGTCAGTTATATGGTTTCTTAACCATCAGAATACTTATAAATGAAAAAAATATATCCTACTTACCAATAATTTTTCCAATAAAACTGCATTTAACCCTTAGTTCTTCACATTTGTCACCAGCTCGCCCATTTCTTCGATCAGACCTACCTTCTCTGAAATTACCTCTGAAATTTCTTTTACCCCTGCTATATTGTTTTGATTTCTGATAGTAAGGTTTATCATTATTTGATGTGCTGCTAGACCATACTTCATTATTTCCGGATCGTCGAAATGATGGAATAACAGTAGCTACCACAGGAGCATCATCATCCCAATTTTCACACATTTTTTTTACAAATTTCAAGGTAATGGAAAAGGTTTTTACTACTATTCAAGAATGCCGGGTGATTAAATAAAAATGAAAAAAATCACCAGAGAACCCTTTGTGAAAAATCAATTTTCAACGTTTAGTACTCGAAGCTGCTGTGTATAAATAACAACAAACTGACGATAACGAATAACACTGACCTACGAACTACTGTTCTACTTAACCATTAACCATTTCAATCACAAATCACAAGTGGTTAGCTGGTTTGTGATTTCGATTCAGTGTTGCCACTAGCTGATGAAGAAATGATCGTACAGAGCTGCCAAAATTATCGATTTCTCTTGAAAATGATGTAACAACTTTCTCTTGGCCAAATGCGCCGTACGGAAGTAAAGGCCAAGAAAACCTAGAGAGTACAATTTTCTCTGTTTTGTTGTTTTGAAAAAAAAAACGCTGCACTCAATTCTATTTATATATAATCAAATAAAAAACAGATTACAAAAAAAAAATAACACAAAAACCTAAATCTAGTCCGAAATTATTTGGTATCGAAATGAATATCAACATTTTCATCTTTATCGTGTTTATACGAGGTTATTGAACTTATCATATCCTCTGTAACATTAAAATTGTAGCATTCGCAGTTTACGCTTTGAGAGGCCAATAATAGTGAATTTACAATATCACTGTACATTCGATTTCTCACATTTGTTTTTATTAAATTCACCTTCGAAAATATCCCTTCGCAGGTGGCATTCGAATCGGGAATTACTAGTAAATCCAATACGAAATTTCCAAATTTTTCAAACATGAACATATTAGATCTATCACGAATTTGGGAAATTTTGTACCAATATTTGTCAATAACTGTTTCATTATTGACATCTGCATTTAACTCAGACTGGCAATACGTCGGTTTTGGCGTTGAATCTTCTTTGAATATCAACATTTTTGACAAAATATCATCATTAAAATCGAACCGTTTTCTTATTTCATTTGCGGACGTAATTAATAATTGGCGACACCGCATGTAAAAATTTTCTTGCTCTTTTTGATTCAATTTATTGATGTTTTTCAATATGCGAACACCAAGATATATTTGTTTTGAGTCAATAAACTGACTATTTGAGATATTTCAGTTTTTTGAATATATGATGGTCTTAAATAACTTGATAAAATGTCCTTATAAGTGCTGCAAACTACATCATAAACGTGTGTTATTATGACATATTCACCTTGAAAATATTCATTCAATTTAACAAATTTGGGTAGAACCCATTGAAAAAAAGTTCAGTTTCCACATCATTCAGTCTGTTGGCAATAATTTCGGATGCTTGTTACCTATGTTCTGTCCATTCTCGTACAAAATATAGTTCCATTGTTCAATAATCCTTTCGACCACTATTTTAGTAATGAGAGCCATCTGGTTTGTGATGGACACAAAATTTTGTGGGGCTCCACATTATAAAATATCTGAAATTCAGTAAATTGAGCTTGACGCTAAGAGCTGCTTTTAAAATAGCCTGCTTGAAATCCTGTATCACAAACAATACATTTTGCACGAGAGGATTTTCCTTAAAAACACGTATAATACTACACAAATATTCCAACAGTTAAACAGATCTTACCTTCAACAGATTTTAACCATCCTTTGAAATCAGGAATATTTTCCCATTCACCCCTATATTTTTGAGGCCTATTCTCTCGCCTATTCACATTTTTTAACTTTAATTTCTTAGCATCTTTTTCCGAATCAGAATCGAAGGCTCTATCATCGCGTTCGTGTATCAAGTTGCATTTACTGGTACTTGCCATATTGTTTAAAATAATCACTTTCGATAGGTGAAACACATCAAAATATTTGTTATTAAACTATTGAACGCACTAAGAACAAATAAACCACAGCAGAAGGCAAAACAAACGTCGGCAATCGGCAAATCGCCATAGAAATCAAGAACTCAGCGAATAACACGGGAAAGTTTCCGTGGGAAACCCCGAACTGGCCCGAACCCTGTGTAATTGGGTGAATTCCCCGCTCAGTGAAACAAGAGACAAAGACGTTTGCCGCTCTTCCAAGTACGGTAATATTTACATAGATGGTGGTTGCTAAGAAATGTCGATACTGATTGTATGAAATAAAATAATTTCAATTTTTTTTTTGGTAGAGTAAGAATAAAGCCTGCAAAGGTCAAACATTCCAAGACTCAAGAATTATGAATTTCATGATCGAACTGTACGGAACCGAAACAAACTTAATAGAATAAAAGAATGAATCGAAACAGTGTTGCCACTTGTAACATAATTATCGAATTGTAACATATTTTTTCCTCAAAATTAAGTCAAACGATAATGTGTAACATAATCGATAATTGTAACATAATTTTTCAGTTTTGGAATGTTTCAACTTTGCAGGTTTTATTTTTACTGTACCAATAAAAAAAATTGAAATCATTTGATTTCATTCAATCAGTATCGACATTTCTTGGCAACCACCATCTATGTTAATATTACCGTACTTGGAAGACCGGCAAACATCTCTGTCTCTTGTTCCACTGAACGGGGAATTCACTCAACTACATAGGGTTCGGGCCAGTTAGGGTTTCCCACGGAAACTTTTCTGTGTTATTCGCTAATTTCTCGATTTCTATGGCGATTTGCCGATTGCCGATGTTTGTTTTGCCTTCTGCTGTGGTTTATTTGTCCTTGTGCGTTCAATAGTTCAATGACAAATATTTATTGTGTTTCACCTATCGAAATTGATTATTTCAAACAATATGGCAAGTATCAGTAAATGCAACTTGATACACGAACGCGATGATAGAGCCTCTGATTCTGATTCGGAAAAAGATGCTAAGAAAGTAAAGTTTAAAAATTTGAATGGGTGAGAGAATAGGCCTCAAAAGTATAGAGGTGAATGGGAAAGTATTCCTGATTTCAAAGGATGGTTAAAATCTGTTGAATATAAGACCTGTTTTACTGTCGAAATATTTGTGTAGTATTATACGTATTTTTAAAGAAAATCTCGTGCAAAATGTATTGTTTGTAATACAGAATTTAAAGCAGATATAACTGTTTTGAAAAATCATAGCAAGGGAGTGAAACATTTAAAAAACTTAAAGAAAATTGCAGAAAATCAACCAAAAATTACTGCCATGAGACGAAATTAAGGATCAAGTATGTAGGGCAGAAATAAAAGTTGCTGCGCTATTAGTGGAACACAAATTGCCGATGAAATTTTGTGATCATTTGATTCCTTTATTAAAAGACGCGTTTCCGGATTCAAAAATTGCGCAAGGAATGCAGATGGGAAGAACGAAGGGGACAGGAGTTATAAAACATGTTTTGGCAAATTCAGATTTTGTTGAACTAGTGGAAGAAATGAAAGTGAAAAAATTCAGATGAATCCTCAGACATAGGTGTAGTGAAAAATATTTGTGTGTGTTTACGGTACTTTGGTAACAAAAATGAAATAACCACGAAATTTTTTAATTTGGTCCAATGTTTTTCAAATCAAAGTCCAGCTGTGGCAGAAACAGGTGAAACAGCAGAAGTAATTTATAACAAAATTGAAAGTTCATTTGAGTTTGCAAAAATATCTTTCAAAAATATAATAGGTTTTGGCTCTGATGGTTGTAACACTGTTTGGTTTTCAAAAATTCAATAGTGAGTAGGGTGAAAGTATACTTCCCTGGTATTATAGTACAAAAATGCATTTGTCATTCATTACATCTATGTGCTAGTGAGGCCTGTAAAGTTTTGCCTCGCCACTATGAGGATCTGGCCAGAAATATATATGGCTATTTGAAAAACAGCTCTTAGCGGCAAGATTTACTGAATTTCAGACATTTTGTAATGCATATTACCTGTACTCACGCTGAGTGATAAAAGTGAACCTTGAGATTTTTTAGAACTCTTTCTAAATGCAGATGTACTCGAAGATCTTGTAAAATATACCGTTTAGTATGCAAATAGCAAAAATAGTCGATTAGAACTAGGCAACGATGAGCTACTCGTTTTCATAACAACATTCTACTTGAGCGGTTATGTTCCACTTCCACGTCGAATAATGTTTTGGGAAGGCCGAGATGACACTCAAAATATTCTGGTGTATAACTTTATGCGTAGAAATAGATTTGAGGAAATATTCAGATTCCTACATGCGGTAGACAACAATAACTTGGCAAAGAATGATAAAATGGCTAAGTTACGTCCCCTGATAGAAAAAATTATGAAATTTTTGTAAAATATGTACCTGTCTGCTCGGAATTATCCATTGACGAGTCTATGATCTCATACTTTGGCCGAAACGGATGCAAGCAATTCGTAAAAGGAAAGCCCATTCGTTTTAGCTACAAAGCATGGGTTCTTGCTCTATCGTCCGGGTACTGTGTGAATTTTGAAATATACCAAGGGAGGAGTATGAACAAAGAAGAAAAGAAGATGGGCCTTGGAGAGTCTGTGGTTACAACGTTTGCCAACTTGCTCCAAAATAAATTTCCCGATAATAAGTTTTCTTTGTACTTTGACAATTTTTTTACAAGT
>WOGR01011714.1:0-10459 GCA_015342045.1 Leptinotarsa lineolata | reverse complement strand
ACACTACACAAATCACATGATGACCTAATTTTAAATCTGAGTCTATGCCTACGTATTTGAAATTTTTAGTTCTTTCTAGAAGGCAATCACCGATTTTGAAGTAAAACTCAGGATTCAAGAATTCATTTCGATTTTTTCGTAGTACTCGTCATATTATACATTGTTTTACTAATATTCATTTTAAATTTATTTTCATTGTATGTAGAAAGGCATAGGGGCCGTACATTATTTTGAAAAAATCAGTCAATTCCGAATTTGCAGTCTGAATTTGAAGATAATATCATTAAATTTCGATTTCATCCTCGGAATACAGTTAATACCCGATTGCAGTCCCGAAATATTGATAAATTCTAACTTTGACCTCGGAATTTTATTAAATACCGACTTCAAACTTGGAGTTTAGTAAATTAAATTTTGAGAAAAATATACCTCTGGCCCTTCTACGCCTTCGCAATACATAAAATATTATCGAGAAATCATTTTAAAATGATAATCTTTATCGAGAATGGATGATTTTGAGAAATATATGCCTTTTCATCTGTTTTTGAACTCTGTAGGTAAATTTAATAAATGACATGACATATGATATTGCTTTCAGATAATCTGTAAAAAAAGTGTCTCGCTTATCAAATCTAGAAAGAAACTTCAGAATCCTCACAACCTGCGCGTTCCCTAAAACCATATCAAAATTTGGAAGCTCTTCCCACATTTGACAAGCTCTACATGTCTACATTTTTTGAAATTTCTAGTTGGGACTCAGATTTTTTATTTCATCTTCCTTTATTGCGTTTTTGTTCGGTTCTGGCTAGGGTACCATAAATATTGGCCCAAACTGTATACGATTCTGGGCATGCACCAAACCATAATGTGCAATAAATAAGTTCATATTCCAAATGAGTATCTGTTGACGTTTACGATTTTATGATCGATGTTTATTGCTAGAAAGTCATTTTGAATTACTATACTATACAGAAAAGTGTCCTTAGTGAGGATGAAATTGAAAATTATGGGATCATGGGCTCATCTGGTTTAACAGTGGTACCACGCGAACAAAAAAAATTGAATTTATTGGTGACTATAAAGTATTGAAAAGTACTGGAACTTATGTAATAAGAAATGAAAAGAGAAGAATTCTTATGAAATATTCATTTTGTAGAGTGCAAAACAGAAAAGTGAACTGTTATTATTTGAACTACTTGAAGGTTATTGACGACGACCGATAAAACATAAGAAACATCGAATCTCATCAAATCGTTTAAAAATTGTTTAAAACATCCTGGGAAAAACGTCAGAATACTTTGAAGAAAAAATAAAATAAAATCCGGGATCTGATTTTTAAGGTGCTGTTCCAAGAACACGTTAGCTTTTGACTATAGGTAAGTATTGAACAAACGGTTTCTTAGATGGGAATATTTATACTCCGTCCATCTAAGCAACGGAGTGCTCCAAAACATTATCATGTATAGTGCACGTGATCTCCCAAACAAGGCTGCTTGTACAGAGTCGCACTAAGTATAGGAACATTTTTAGGGGAAGTGTAGGGACACAAATTAGCAGTGTCGGGTGACTGGTGATAGGTGAATTATTAACACACGACGTTTACTGATAATAAAATTCATTAATACCAAACACGATGACTAACAAACACGAGTATAAGAGCGCCACGTGGCTTTGAAGTTTCACTTTTCACAAGACATATATGTTAATCGAGTTTATCGGAGGATATCGAGCGAGACGGTCGATTAGTGCGCGCTCATAGAATTTGTGACCTTTTTTACATTGTTCGCTTTATCAAGTTTTTGTGCTTTTCGCCATCAATAGCATGGTCCAATGCCGTGCACGTTTACATATGATCCGACCAAATGGGTACACCTAGGATTTCTGACTACAGGAATCGCCAATCTGCAACAACAACTGCGACCCCCAACCAACAAAGTAACTAAACCATGACTTATTCCACAGCAGTGAGTCAACAACAATTTCCTGAAAAAATCCAAGCAATCATTTTTCCTTCAGTCGATGGAATAAAAATCCAAGAATATCTCCTAGCACTAGGAAATTTTGTAAATCCCAAACAGATTCTATTTGCATCAAGGATCTCCAACAACCGAATCTGCATTTACCTTCCGAATACAGAACTCGTAAACAATTTCATGAATGAACATGGTACAATCACCATAGGCCATGAAATCTTACGAGCAAGGAGACTAATTACCCCTCCAGAGAGATTGATTTTGTCCAACGTCAGCCCTACCATTCCCCACTCTCTTCTAGAACAGGATCTCCATCAAATAGGCCTGAAGATATTGTCACCAATAACATTCCTGCGAGTCAACATGTCAAATCCAGATTTTGCACACATACTGAGTTTCAGAAGACAAGTCTTCATAAATTCATCAGAAGATGTCAACATTCCAGAATCAATCTTAGTGTTTCAAGATAATACGTCGTACAAAGTATATCTGTCACTTAACAACTTCACATGTTTCAAGTGCCGTCAAGCTGGCCATATATCTTCCCAATGTACTGCTGAACTTCAGGAACGATCAACAGAGCCTGACATCCTACTTCCACGAGTAACAACCAATATTTCAAACAAACCATCGCCCCCACTACCTGATCATAATGAATCTCCTTTTCCAGGAATTCCATTGGAACAAAACGAAACAACTCCTCAGCCTAGTGAATCATCCGTTTCTACAAACTCCAACAGCTCAAACAAAAGAACCATTATTGAAACTCTGACACCAACCGATGAGAAAACACCCGATTCATTCAGGAAGCCATCATTAAGTATACTAAAAAAAATACGAGCTGATAGCAAGGAAACGAAATCCTTTGAAGAAGGTATAAAACCAGAACTTCATCGATTTAGGAAATTTTGTGATCAATTACAATCAACTCAAAGATTTCTTTGAGAATGTCTATGGATCCAATGACCCTCTTAGCGTAGCTTAACAGTACACTTACGATGTTCAAAGCTTATTGAGTATGATAGGCAGCATCTATCCGTATTTAAAGGAAAGGTCTATTAAAGCTAGATGCACGAAACTCAAAAAAAAAGATAGCGAAACAATAACTGTCCGAAGAGGTATCCTTCACTGACACAGAGAGCGACTCTTCGTCTCAGGAACTACAATTAATCTTTTCTCTAGGTTAACCATTCTTCAGTGGAAGCTGAACGGGTTCCTCACCCAAATTCAAATGCTAAAGTTACTCATATCGGAACACCAGCCATCAATCATATGTCTACAAGAAACTCATTTCAAAAGAGAGCACACTCACGCCATAGAAAACTACAGCTGCTTCCATAGAAACAGAGCAGATCAACATAAAGCTAGCGGCGGCGTAGCTATATATGTTCACCAAACTTATAGCGCCGAAGAAATTCCACCAACGACCCAGCTAGAAGCTATAGCTATTAAATTTCAAGGTGCAAAAAAGTTTAATGTTTGCAACATTTACATTCCACCAAATCGTGAAGTGACTTACGATGAGCTAGATAACCTCTTTCAACAAATCCCCAAACCGAGATTTATAGTAGGTGACTTCAACAGCAATAACACAATATGGGGATGCGAGTCAACACACCCCAGAGGCCGAATTCTAGAGCGCATCGTAGATGAACATAACATGTTGATACTCAATAATGGCGAAAAAACTCGATTCACAGGAATTCACAGCGCAATTGATCTCAGTTTCTGTGACCCTTCACTCCATACAATGTTGGACTTCTCTATCCTCTCAGATTTATATGGCAGCGACCATTATCCAATCCTTCTCTGAAGCTCCCATCCTACGTAAGACGAGGTGATACAGGCACCGCAAAAATGGATTTGAAAAGAGCCGACTGGAGACTCTTCACTGACATAATCGAAGCTAGAGTTGCACAGTATCAAATAAGAGAAAGCGTTGATGATTGCGTAAAGGACATCGTTAAAATCATAACAGATGCTGCACAAATATCAGTAAGAAAGACGAAACATCTTCCAAATCACATTCCGGTACAGTGGTGGAATCGGGAATGTAGTCAAGCGATAAAAGAGTCCAAACATGCTTTCAACAGACTTAAACGTCATCACACAACAGAAAACGTGATAGTCTTTAGGAGACTGAGAGCTAGGTCACGGTGAATTATGAAGAATAGCAAAAAAGAATCATGGGCCTAATACGTATCATCTATCAACAATTCAACGCCTCGGAGCATGGTGTGGAAGAAAGTCAAGCGCATAAAAAATACCCATTATAAATTTGGAGTATCATGCCTAGAACACCAAGGTGAAACAACATCAAATTCTTCAGAAATTGCTAACATCTTCTCGAACATCTATAAGAAAAATATTCACTGCTCCAACTATACGTCAGAATTCTTACGAACAAAAAATGAGGAAGAGAACAAAAAATAGTCACTGCTGAAAATGGAATGAATCCAATCAATGTACCGATCTCCTATCAGGAATTCGAGGAAGCCCTGAAATCATTCAACAACTTTAGTCCTGGACTAGACGATATTCCATCCGTCTTCCTCAAACACTTACCTTCCAACGCACAATATCTTTTTCTCAACATTTTCAATAAGATCTGGCTAGAGAGAGCATTTCCTGGGAAGTGGATAGAAGTAATTATAGTACCACTAATCAAACATGGTAAGCAGAGAACGGATCCACAATCATACAGACCCGTGTCTTTAACGTGTTCGATGTGCAAATTGATAGAGAAAATCATAAATAGTCGCCTCAATTGTTTTCTTGAAAAGAATAAGCTGTTTTTGCAAAAACAAAATGGTTTTAGAAAGGGTAGGTCAACGTTGGACAACCTGGTGGAATTGAAATCGTCTATCAATGAAGGATTTGCTAACAAACAAAATACTGTAGCAGTCTTTTTTGATAGAAACAAAGCTTTCGACATGACTTGTAGATATTATATACTGAACAAGCTTGAAACCTGGGGCATCAGGGGCAACCTTCTTCAATTCGTCCAAAACTTCTTACAGAAGCGATACTTCAAAGTCAAGGTCAATGGAATATTATCACAAAAGAAACTCCAAGAAAATGGAATTCCTCAGGTTTCCGTTATGAGCACCACATTGTTCCTCATTGCAATAAATGAAGTCATGATGAACATCAATTTTCCCGTAAAAGCCCGCCTTTATGCAGACGATCTGGTGGTGTACTCAAAAGGAAAAAACTTGAATTCAATAAAAGTCAACCTTCGAGAGGCACTTTCTGCAATTGAGACACGGTTGAATAATACAGGTTTCAAATTGAGCCCAGAAAAGACAAAATGCATCCTTTTTACCAAAAAGAACATCACTGCACCAAAACTGAGTCTCTGTAATCAGAATATCCAAGTAGTTGAATACACCCGGTATCTTGGTATGACGTTCGACAGTAAACTCAACTGGAAGGCTCACTTAATTCAACTGAAAACATCTTGTCGAAGTGGAATTAATTTACTGCGGATGTTATCCAATCAAAACTGGGGTTCCGATAGCCAAACCCTTTTACTCCTGTATCGAGCTTTGGTGAGGACCAACATAGACTATGGATCCATAGTATATGCGTCAGCAAGCAAAGCAGCCCTAAAAATTATAGATACGGTTCACAACACAGCAATAAGACTAGCTCTTGGAGTATATAGAACTACACCCTCCGAAAGCCTATACTGTGGATCGGGTGAACCATCATTACACATGAGAAAAAAATACCCGAGTCTGAATTGACAGTAGGTAGTAATTCCCGTAACAAGTACAAGAAATATTTTTTTGGCGAGTATAAGCAAAATTCTGAAAGTCTGCGAGTCCAAAATACTTTTTTCGAACGTGTTGCGTAGGTACACTATTTTTTCGGCAACCATGTACAATAACAATTCAGTGAGACACATTTCTTTATTATATTTCTTTGTAGGACAAAATTTCGAACATTTTAAGTCTTATTGTATCAAAAATTGAAATACGAAAAGAAGACAGGTACTAACAGAAACATTGTAATTATTCATTCATTTTGATATTTAAATGAACGTTAGAGCAATTGCTAATATTCAAGGAATTCAATTTGTTTGAAATGCTTGGTATATTTAAATGCCTTTGGTTGAAGTCAGACAAGAAGGTGAAGTTACCGTTTCACATTGATTGTTTTCATCTGATAATTTTTCAATGGTCCTGGCATTTTTAATTTTCTCTGTAAGTGAATTGATATAGGTATATCCTGCAGCGAAATTGGTAGACTTCAAGCCCCCGTATCTCTTGAAACACTATTATCCCAGGTATATTAGTCAAATGAAGGCAAATGTCTCGGAATAAGAGATAGTCAGCTATAAAGTTGTATAAACCTTTATTTTGGCACCCTAAAACTTATCTCAAAACGTAGTTTTCGTAGGGTGCCCGCGACTACAGATATTTCAAGGTCAAAGGTTAAGAATCAATTTTTTACAGATTTATTGTAAATATCTTGTTTTCTATAGGTTTATTTGCTATTTGTATTTCATATAAATATTGTAGGATGAAATTCGTCACAACTTTGGTTTAAACATTTTTTTATATCTTGAACTATTTTAGAGATAGAGGGCAGAGAGCGCGCAGTGTTCAACTATTTATATAGAGTATTATTCGAAGTCATCCTATACTCTCGATTAAAAACACGCCGTATAAAGTTTATAAATATTGATAAATATATAATTCTGGATAATTTGCTACCTTTCAACGTGCTGGGAATCGCACGTTGGAAGGTAAGAACCCGTTATTCCTCAGCTCGCAGCACAAATTTCGACTTGTGATGGTTGTCGCCCGAAAGAAAGCGACATCTGGTCAACGTTAAAACGAATTTCAACAGAATATTTCTACATATTAGTTTCTATTTCTTCCGAACCTAATGAGAAAAATGATATGAAATAGCATGTTCATTATTTCATTTTTCATAAATTTACCAAGAAATAATTCTTACTAAAGTCATTCAATAGATGACTTATATAAAATATCACTAACTAGGAAAACTTTCAAACTCTAGATGGTCTTCCAGAAGTTTCGGAAACAAACACTAGTCTTCAATTCGTCATCAGCATGTTCTTGGTTATTTTTGATACATGATTTTCTCAATATCCTTTTAGGTATACAGTGTGTAAGAGCCAAATGGAATAAATTCATTATTTCGGTTGAAAGGGCTCTTGATTATTCAAAAATGATATCGCTTTCAAGTTTATGGCAAAAATTAATATAAAATTAATCAAAATGATGTGGTTACCGAAATTCGATACAATACAATCAAAAATAAAAATGTAATGCAGAACGTAATGAAATGTAGAATACGAAAAAGAACTATGGATGTTAACGAAGTAGATGTTCAAAATGTTCACTGCAAACGTCTTGGCAACATCCTAATCTCAAATAAAACTGTCTTCTAACATTATTTGAAATATCAGGCGTGACCGACCTAATCGCAAGTGTTATTCGCTTTTGTAAGTCATTCAAATCTGAAAGTTTAGTTTTGTACACATTGCTCTTTACATATCCCCATAAAAAGAAATCTAATTTAATTGATTCTCGCCTCCCTATCCACCGATTGGGAAAAGTTGTATCGAGGTATTGCAGGACATTAACTTGGTAATGTGGTGGTGCTCCATCCTGCTAAAACCATGTCGTATTCCTAGAACTTGTGGGTTTCCTGGATCAGGATATAAATTTGATAAACTTGGAATGGCATCATTTTGAAGTAGTGCCAAATAATTATCGCCATTCGAGTTGCCCTCAATAAAAAAGGGACCAATGATATGGTTTCCTACAATCCCTGCCCAAACATTAACCTTTTGAGGGTATTTCGTGTGTTCTTCTCTCATCCATGATTTTCCGTTCACCAGTAGCGGCAATTTCACCGATTAGCCTGACCGTTAAGAGAAAAAGTACACTCATCAGAAAACATAACGTCTTCTAATGGGATGATATTGTTATCCAACATGTCCATCGTTTGCTCACAAAAATAAGTTCTTCCATGAGCTCCTGAGTGAGTATCATTTTATACGGATACATTTTATATTTTTATATGTTCACTATCGATGTATGCCTAACATTGAATGTAGTGGATGCCTGTCTACTCGATGTATGTGAGGTTTCCTCAAACCCAGGCATCACATTCACTTTGAGTTCATCACTCATTGCATTGGAAGCTGCTTTTCTATCTGTCCCACATGACCAACTTTGCAAAACGGCTTCTCTATTTTGCTTATTGTTCTTTGAGATATGGGCGATAAATTAGAAAATTTCTCACGAAATAGGCGAGCTGCTTCCTGTTGTGTTCGGGTTTTATGTCCGTAACCAATCATTTGTAAAACTGTTATTCTATGCATTTCCGGTAATCTAACAATTTGTCAGACTTGAAATTAACGAACTTCAAACTTGAATTCGAATACTGATAACTGATGTTGTAACATATAAAACAAGTTGACAAGGCGTTCTGAACTAACGTTGACACGAAAATTATTCACAGTTTTTTGAAGGATACCACCTAAAAAGAACATTAGTTTTGGATTACTTTTTTATTTTCAATACGTCAAAATGAAATAAGTTTTAGGTATATTGCAATAAGGTTTGGGTGTATTTTATCGAATTTCGGTAACCACAGGATTTTAATTTATTTTATCTCGATTGTTGCAATGAACTTGAAAGCGTTAACATTCTTGATTAGAGAATGAAGTGACCTTTCAAACGATATATCACAAGCATATACTTCTGATTCAAAAAATTGGGGGTTTCACTTGTGATTCGACGGGGGTTGAAGCTAGGGGTATCATTTTTTTCGCTGGAGTATGTCAAATTATAATTTGAATTTAACGTGTTCTGAGATTTCTCAAGAATATGTACAGTAATCTAAATAATGAAGTTTCTCTATTTGGCTTTCAAACACTGTATAATCTATAGCAGTACAAATGTATTAAAAATATTCTGGTATCTGATTCCACATGCACTGTCAAACCAAAAGCAGTTAGGAGATTAATTAGTTACTGTGTGATATTACTCTATTTATCATTGAAATTGATATTCAAATCACCTGTTGATATTATTTTGCCTTTCGTAGGAAGATCGTTCGAAATAGACTCCAGTTCGTTAATAAGAATATGAGGGTCTGACAATGAGGACATTTCATAATATGTTCATGTTGATTTTCTTACAGAAGCTAATGGAAAACTCTAAAGATTTTTCTTGTAACGAATTATCAAATTTGGTAATATTGGTAAAATGTTATTCATCAGTTGAAGAGTTTTTTCGAATATCAATATCCCACCATGAGTTGCCGTTTTTCTACTATATTTGGAAATAACGTTATAGTTTGGTAAATGAATAGGCTGATCATTTTCAAGCCAATGTTCAGTCAATATTGCTATTTGTGGAAAGTCCAAATTCTTCGGGAATATATCCAACTCATCCAATTCATTTCGGAGAGATTGAATGTTTAGTTAAACAACTGACAGAGAGCTGTCACCTGATAATTCCGTTTGTCTAAAAAACGTTTTAACGTTTTTGGTGGGTTAGTTCTAGTGCCTCAATATCGGTTTTGTAGATCTTCAAGTAAAGTTATTGGACGTTCTACATCAGACGCTATCATTGGCGAGGACTCTAGGGATGGCATCTGTGTCAATCCAGTTCCGGGATCGAATTGAAACTATTTTCTTCGCTGCTGCTTTCCTCAGTTCTTGATTTATGATAATGATCAAGTGTATTCACGTAACTCAATAATACTTTACTTCGAAATAATTCACCAGTTTCATTGATGGTATGTCTATTTTTATTGCAATTTGTTCTTTTTAGTATTTTATTACATTCGAAGACAGTGTTCTGCAGCCCTCGATGAAAGATATCTTTTTTCAGGTTCGTATTATTTCTGTATATACAGGGTGTTTCTTGAACACATGCTAATATTTAAGGAGGTAATTCTTAGACCCATTTTCAGTTTTTTAATAATAACTGAGATAATTTTGTAGACATCTTTGGCATATTTGGTACATATGTTCCATGACTCAAGGCGCATTTTCTGTTGTACAATTTTCTTAATTTTCTCTGCCACTGGCATACGTACGAGTTTTGAAATGTACATTTTTGGCAAAAAAAATATTAACTCGTGTAGTAAGAACTCTTGAAATTGAGGAAGCGGTGCTACAAGAAATTAAAGAACATCCTGAGACGAGTATGAGGAAGATCGCTAGAACTCTGGATAATTGTCATCAAATTGTTTGGCGTATTTTGGTTGATTTTTTGTTATACCCATACCATATTTCAAGAGTGCAGGCAATTCTCCCCAGAGATTTTCCACAGCGTGTGAACTTCAGTCAGTGGTATCTACAAAGTATTGCACTAAATCCGCAGTTTGAGACACAAGTAGATGTATACAGCTGATTCTCGGCCTCCCCCCACCACTATGACGTATTGATTGCTTTTTTTGTTGTTTAGTAACATCAAGTTTGATGTGACGTT
>WOGR01011713.1:0-10459 GCA_015342045.1 Leptinotarsa lineolata | reverse complement strand
AACAAAATCATTCGACGTATTTCGGGAAATTTTTCCACTCACTATGGGATAAGAAATATACGGGGTGGCTCGTCTGAGATGGAACACCCTGTATAATGTAATGTATGTAATTGACATAACGCAAAACTGCATTAGTGATATGAATATAATGCATATTGTTTGTAAAATAAAAATAATTCTTTGATTTGAAGTAATATAAAAACCAAGAATTTGAAAAAAAATCATCAAAATCGAAATTGTTTTTGATGACTTCCAAAGTTTGCCAGTTTCAAATATTCTTTGACGCTATAAGGTAGTACTTTTGCGTTTATTCAATGGTAAATTTTCTATTATTATGGCTGAAATTCCACAGAGAGCCATATTTATTGCAACTCTTTTGAAAATATATTTGAAATTGTCGTTTTTTTTTAGAAGCGGAATTTCATCGATTCATACTAAGTCAGCAAATCAGTTTTAATGTGCTGTTTAGTGATAACTATTTAATGAGTCGATGAATTGAGAAGGAATTAAAATCATAATGGAAGGCTACAGGTATGTTCTTCAATTGGTAGCACCGAAACTTATTCTGTGAAAAACAGGAAAATTAATAACTCATGAGTACTAAATTGAAAAGCAAGAATTGAGAATTGAGAATATTTGAGGCAGGGCCTGCTACATCTCACAAACAATAGTAGATCAAACGAAAATGTGACAAAACTCGAAGAAAAGTACTGAAAATATATAAATTCAATTCATATGTGAGAGAAAATATATTTTATTGACTGGAGAAATTTCTGCAGGATGAGTATTGTATATTAAAGATATCAAAATAAATATTTTGAGTGGGAAATTAAATATTAAATGGAAAAAATGTACACACCACTTAAACTCTCCACTTTACTTTCACCATTTTCCAAAAATATTTGTGTAGTGGCCGAAGTATCACAGTTATTATCCTAACTGAGTATTCTGAAAAATGAAAGATAGAGACAATCCAAAATAACTATTCCGCAAAAACTTTCGAAAAATAGCAAAAATAAAGTATTAGGTTTCTTAAAAGTTTTGTCAATTTTTGTGAGTCTACATTAAACTGTAATCGCTCAGTTAATCGAAATAAGAGCCATTCGAACCATTGTACTTTTGCCAACGTAACACAAGTCTAATAAATCCGTCAGCATAAAATTTGTGTGCTCGTGATTCGATGAAGTCTACGAAGTCATTTTTGTTTGGTACTGATTGAAGTAGGTTCTACCAGTGAGAGAGTTATTGAAGTGAGAAGCCCTCTTCTATTGACCAGTGCCGGCTACTGCTGACGCAATTTTTGTTACATTTTGTTGATTTACTCACAACAACAGGACTCTGCTGTGACGGTTTGGCCCGGTTGTAGAAAGTTGAAATGAATCACAGATGCCGTTACCACCAAACAGCAAACATGATCGTTTTTGGTGGGTTTTCACTTTCAGGAAGTTCCTGAGTGGCTCATCGGTGTCTAACCACTGTCCTGAACGTCTCGTGTTGTCGTTGAGGATCCACTTTTCATCACATGTGACGATCCGATTCAAAAAAGGATTGTTTTGGTTGCGCAAAAGCAAAGAAGGACAGACTTCGAAACAATTTCTGTCGATCGTTCAAATCGTGACTCTTCGAGCTTTTCGACCTTTCCAATACGTTTCAAACCATCAAAAACTGCATGGGAGCTGAGTTCTTCCACCACCCCACGCACCGTTTAAGACTGGTCAGTCTCACCATGGTCCTCAAATTCTTGTCCTGGATTAGGTACTGTAGATCGACCACTTCGTGGCTCATCTTCGAGGCTAAAATCTCCGGAACGAAATTTAGCGACCCAACGTCCATTATTCATCAACACCATCACTGCCAAATGTCTGGTTAATTTTTCGTGCTGTTTCGGCAGCGGTTTGGTTCAATTTGAATTCGTAGAGAAAAATTGGACGAACATCGCTTAACGACATTATATGGCTAAAAAGAGGGAAAATAATAACATTTGGAAAGGAATAACAGTATTAATGTATAGAATACAAAATTATCTATCACGACACAGTAAAATTAATATTCATTGAGATATGGACTTACAAAAACCCTAAAACGGACAAAATGTTGAAACAACCCAATTCTTTTCTCACAAAGAATTTGTATTTTCTAATACTTATTCGGGAAGGTAATTTAGTTTGATATAATCTGAACGGTGCTCCACTCCATTATTGTGGACTGGCAGAATGAAATTACATCCAAGTTCATCCAAATGACTCCCTTGGACTTTTTTTTTCAGATATTTTGTATCCGTCGTTTATAAAACACAACCGACTGAAAATTCTATCATTCTAAGACAAAAAAGGATGGAGATGGTGCCGCCTCATCTTCTCTAATCATTTTTACAAAAAAGATACCTACTTTTTATGGCTCCCAGATACATACTACAATAGTAAGCACCAAAAAATTCCACCGGGAACAGCTCATATTGAAAAGAGATTCAATACAATGATTTTTTTCAAAGTGATGACATCTTCTCCTACGGAGATGTCCTCTATGGGATCGACAAAAGTCACGATTCACGAATATCAAAGATAAACGAGGCTCCCCAAGGCGTTCCATTGAAAAGCCAGGCTTCGACATCGACCGCCGAACGAGATTCGTCATCTGTCTTTCACTGCAATTTTCATGGCAAGGCAACTAGTTGAAATCAAAGGCGATGACACCTTCAACTAGGAAGACTCCATCTATGGGATCTACAAAAGACTGAATCTTCGAATATCAAATAAACGAGGAAACTATGATTTTTGTTTAACAAATAATCGGAGAAGATTAATCTCATTACAGACAAGTTTCAATTTACTTCTTAATCTTTGATTACAATTTTTTGAAAAATGAACGTTCAGAAATAATAAATTAGAGTACCATTATGAAGAGAAGTTAAAGTCCTTCGAAACTATGTTACATCTAAACCTTTCTCCCGCATGAGATTCTATGGGTAACATCTGACATCACTACGTTCAACTCTCATTCGAATTCCCGCCATGTAAAATTATCTGAGTTTCGACAACTCTCGTATTTTGGTGAAGGTGAAGTGGAAGGAATAGCTTTCGACGTAGCGAGATTTTGTCGTAGTGAAAATTCGACGTAGTGATACTCCTTGCTCAAAGGCAAATTATTTTTCTTACGTCGAATTTTCACTACGTCGAAATTTCATTACGTCGAATTCTCTTTACATCGAATTCCTGCCATGTAAAATAATTTTTATTTCGACAACTTTCGTATTTTGGTGACGTCATTGGAAGGGATGTCTTTTGGTGTAGTGTGAATCGATGTAGTGATACGCATTCGTAATATCAACTCTTTGTAGGGGATTGAAACACAAGGGCTATGAAAATTGATGTATCTCGATTTCTCTTACTAGTTTCTAGAAGTTAGTTTGCAAGTTTGCAAAATTGCATTAGAAAAATATCTAAACGTAGTCTCTAGACAATTGAATAGGAACAGGAAAAAAACAATGACTCAGGCGTACAAATAAATTGAAGAGACAAACACTTTTCAATATTTTTTTTGTACTTGTAAAAACATAGACCCAATAACGAACGAAACAATTGGACATTTATCCCTTTGCAAAACAACCTCTACGATATAATTAATGCAGTGTGATGGCCAATAAATAGATGAATTAGGACAATGAACTCACTCTGTAAAGTTGTCGCCGTCGAAGTGAGCAATCCCTGGAGAGACCTTGAATTATGCCGCAGGAGATCTGCGAAGTCCCGCTGGCCTTGCTTTCTCAATATCGCTTCTGTTTTGTCGTCACAGCACTGCCCGCTGCATATACTGCCTGGAAAGAGAAATATTGCTTGAAATAATACAATCATAAAATACATTGGACTGTGTCTGAAATATTTGCATTTTTGTTTCATTTTACTTTGTCTTGGTACAGTTTCAGAATATGTTCAGGATCGATGGATTCATGAAATTAAATCAGTCTGCAGAAATATCTTCATAACAAAAAATGAGATAGTGTACCTAGGAACAATACAATAAAACCTTTTTCTATGACTATTAAAAAAAGCAACAATCATTTTATCGTTGTTTTTTGTTAAGTAAGTAGCCAAAATGAACCATAACTCCGTTGAACCAATAAGAATTGACCAGATTCATAATTCACTACCTTAGTTTAGTTCACAAGTGCCTTTCAGATCAAACTTTTTTCTCCTCCTACTTTTTTGCAAATATCTCAAAAAGTATTTGACATTTTTCCAATTTGAGAAAAGATTCAAAATGAGGGGGAAATTTATTCTTGTTAACTTATTTTCATTCATAAATAAAAAAATAACAGATTTAAAGTAAAATTAATAAGCTGACATTATTGATAAATATACGTCGGATAAAAATGTAGATATATGAGTGATATAATCGTATTCATTATAGTTTATAAGATACTCAAACATAAAAATTTAACAAAATTGATGATTTTTTTTATAAACGAATGCTATAAATGGATTGAAAAATAAATGGGTGAGAGTTTGAATTTTGAGCTAGATGTGTTCTTTAATTATTAGAGAATAAATAAGTTTTGAGTTTTTTCATCGTATCTCAATTAGTTTGTGAGTTATAATAAGTTCATTTTATACGGTTTACTCTATCTGGAATGACCCTCTCGGTACTGACGAGGACCTAATACTATCGGTGGTCATCACGACCAAATGAAATTCATTTCAGCTTTTCATATATAGGAAGTTACTTGGGACGAATCTTCCAAATGGAAGAAGTTGAACAGGTACCTGATAGTTTTACTTCAGCTTTCTATACGCGGCATTAGTTGGGTGATCCTTAGTTCGCAAAAGTTTAGGATTATGGGGTTTGTCATTCGTGAAGGGGCTTCAGCTGGTTAACAGAAAAACATATTTTAACAGATTACCTATAAAATTTTGAAATTGTAGTTAAAAGGTAAATAAAGAGAATGAAAAATTGAAGGGATCTTTGAATAACACCATGCCTTATTGGTACACGCTATTTCAGATTTATTAACTACCTCGTTAAGAAAAGGCGTATTGTATATAATAGATTAACTTGCCGCTCATTACGACTTCGATGAAATGAGATATAGCAATGCGCTATTATTAGCACATCCAACACTTCTGGATCAATGCTCTGACACAATGCACTCTAATGATATGTTTGTTATGGAGTACAAGGTGGCTTGCAATAAAGATTCCTAATTGAATTATTTACTGGTCAATATAGATTAATTATTGATCGATGACCACAATGGGAAAGGATTCAATTCAATGCCACAAAAATCCAGGCATCAGTTTTCACCAAAAAGATGAATGTCTCTGAACCGGATGTTATAATGTCAGGTCAGATAATTCCGCTTTCCGCTTCGATTACTTTGTTGGGAGTCAAAATGGACACCAATATGTATTGTCACAACATGTCGCTGGAATTGCAAAGGCTGCTTCTCAAAAGTTTGAAATACTTTTTCGAACCAGAAAATTGTACACACCTCAACAACTTTTGATGCTTTATAAAGCCCAGATCAGACCATCTTTGGAGTATTGTTCTCATGTATGGAGCTCCAGCTGCTGAATTCCATCAAGAAAAGAACTACCCGACTGATTGGAGACGCGAACATCACTTGCAACTTTGATAGTCTGGAACATCGAAGAAAGGTTGGAGATTTGTCTCTCTTCTATAGATACTTCCATGGAAAGTATTCAAGTGACTTGGCACATTTGATTCCACCAAGAGCGAAACATATCAGAAATTCACGACGGACTGTGGCTGCTCATCGTTTTAAGGTTCAACTCAGTACACCTAGAACTTCACTTTTCAAGAACTCTTTCATTTGGAGAACTGCGTTTATGTGGAATAAACTTCCTGAGAACGTTTTTCCAAATGGATTTAATCTCCATCGACTCAAATCCAATGTGAATCCCTACTTTCTTACAGGCATCGCTCTTAGAGTGCCCTGAGGATATTCCAGTAGTGTTTGTGTTTTGTCCGTGAAAAAATTCTGTGTATTTCTCATCCATTTCACTCCTCAACAATTGTGGTACAATCAATTTATATACCTATTCATACCTACTTTTATAGGTAGATTTTATATTTCATACATTGGTTAAGCCAAATTGAAAAATGACTAATGCAATATTGTTTCCATTCAATTCTGTGCTCGATAAAACAATTAATTCATTATTTATCATTGTCATTATTAAAATGACAATGGTCGCAGATCGGCGTAAAGCAGGATCAAACTGCAGAGGTCCACTATATTTTTTGAGCATCTTTTCACTTAGGGCATTATTTCTCAAACCAAATTGTACATTGTATCAACTCATTGAAATAAAATATGTATTTCCGAAAAAGAAAGTATGAAAAATATCATATGGTACTTCAATGGAAAATATAAATAGAATTGCAACTTTTCGTAAGATCGACACTGGTCAAATGAAATACAATCATACCCGGGTAATTCAACTCTGATTCAGCAAATATTCTCTTCACAAAGTGAACAAGAAATAATTGTAAAATAATATTGGGTAATTCGACTCTGATTCTGCAAATATTTTCTTCACAAAGTGAACAAGAAATAATTGTTGTGTACGTACATGTACTGATTTCTCTAGTGCATTTGGTTTACGTCAACAATGTCATTTTGTTATTCAACCAACAAACTTGTTAATCATTCAACCGGTTAAATTCACGTTGCACGATAGAATCAACATTGAATAGTATGTAGTACTTGGACGTAAATATTGATGTAACCTAGAAAAAATATACAGACAAGTGTTTTTATCATGATGATTTATTTACGTGCTATTTTCATTTTCCAAGAGGCACTTATATGATGGAATTGGCCGATACTTGATGAAAATCCATAACTAACATAATCAAAAAAAAGTTTATTGTGAGATTTTCCCTAAACGGTTTTACAAAAACGCAACACGTGTTTCGATTGAAGACACTCCCGAAGAAGCCATTGTACGGTGAAACACGTGTTGCGTTTTTGTAAAACTGTTTAGTGAAAATCTCACAATTAAGTATTTTTCAAATACGTCAGGAGGCACTTGATTCAATTTATGTTCTCAATATTTTTTGTTCTCATGACATGAACACTAGAAACAGCTAATCAAATCTGTCTTCCTCAATATGGCACACAAATGCAAAAAAAATTATGGGCGAAAAATACTTGATAATACGCGCATACAAAATACTTTTTGAAGACGACACTTTAAGAAAGAGATAGATATTCCAATAGACAACAGCAAGCTTCAATATGTCCAAATCCAATGATGTCGAAATTCTCTATGAATCGTTAGAGTCGCAGTGTTTCTAAATACTTGTATAAGGGAAAAAGGGTTGAAACTCATTATTACAATAATACAGTTTATTGTATGATTTTCACTAAAGAACTGTTTTTAAAACCCTTGATGAAGCTATTGTATAGCGAAACATGTGTCGCGGTTTTTGTAAAACCCTTTTTAGTGAAAATCATACAATAAACTGTATTATTGTAATAATGAGTTACTTATTTTATTCGTGAGGAGTATATAAGTGCGTTGAAAGTGAAGAAAAGTGAGGTGAAGGATACGGAACCATCTGTGGAGATTGTGATTATGACTAATCCGGCGAGTCGGAAAATGATGAGTCCTTATCTATGAGAACTTGATTGAAATATTGGAAAAAAATAATTTCGAAAGTCCACAATCAAGAGTGTATAAAAATAGAAGTGGGGCTTAACCTTTTTTCTCATAAACATACCAACCCATTTATTTTTTACACAACCTTATACTAGGGATAACATGCACTAGAATAATGTATATAAAAAATCAGTTATATAAATTCACTCGTTGGATATGTTGACTGTGGCCATTGAAATTATCAATAATGTTGGTAGTAAATATCAAATAAAGTGAGTGATAGAGGGGAGTGGCTACTATTATAGCTTTGTACTTGTGTAAAATTATCGAGAGGGGAGTGGCTACTATTATAGCTATGTACGTGTGTAAAATTATCGAGTGCTCGGGCATTATTTGTGAAAATAATTGTTCCATTTCTAATAAGAAACCCAGAAGGATCAGCTTATCTGAAGAAAAACCAACAAAGCTAAGAGCTGTTCAAACTTTTTACTCCTCACTATGCTAATTGCTGTAATTCCCATATTATTTTTTATGACCAATTGACTGTAAAGAAGTGAAAACTGTAATAAAAAACTTGGCATCTAAAGCTTCCAGTAGTTTGAATGGAATATCTAATAGTGTTATTAAAACCATAGCGTCGGATATTTCTGAATCTTTCGCAAAATTAGCCAGTATGTGTTTTGAAAAAGTTAACTTTCCAGATAAAAAAATGCAAGTCACACGAGTCCATAAAAAAGGCGCTAAGGATATTTTTAGCAACATGGGCTCCATCCTTCTGTAAGTGTTCACGAAGATATTGGGAAAGCTGACTACATAACTTCTTAGAAGAGCATAACTAAATTCACGCCAATATGATTTTTTGCCAAGCAAATCAACGGAAAAGGCTATCAGTCATTAAAATATTCAGTTGATAATATTGATAAGGGGATATCTACTGACAAAACTCAAACTGTATGGTGTTGATCCTGTATCCCTGAAAGTGTTTCTTTTTCAACAGGAAGGACTCGAAAAATGTTTTTAAATGTGAAGTCAATGGCATACTTCAAAATTCTACTCTGCCAATAGATATATCAAGTTAGGTGTTCCTCAAAGACATACTTACCTTAAGGTTCATACTTACCATCGTTTAATCAATTTGCCAATGATATGTTTTGCTTATTAGCAGCCAAGGATGTAATGAATCTCTCAGTTAATGCAACAAAGTTGAAAAACGAGATGTTCGACTTATGTGCTTGTAACAACCTTTATTTATAAAACAATTGCAGTGCATTGGAGTAACAAATTCGAGCCAGAATTCAATGTTCCAGTTAAACTTGGTTCAAACTCTGCTCATGCTCACCCATTAATGACATTTCTAGGAGTGGAGGCTGAAAAATAATTATGTTCCAAATACTTATGGGAATCTGAACAAATTACTTTAAGCAAAGCATCAATTGAGTGGTTCAGTTGACATTTTTTTTTTGTTGCGCCTTTACAGTCAATTCTAAGCTATGGGTTGATCTTCTGGGATATCACATCATGCTACCAGAGCTTTCATGGCGCAGAACCACATTGTAAGTAAAATTGTGGAAGCGTATGCGTGTTGGTGGTTTAATGTCCAATAATGTAAACTGGGTTCGAAATTTAGTCACAAGCTTCCGAATAGCTCCCTCAGTAGGCCGACGAAACTGCCCATAAATTGGAAGAAGTGCACGATGCACTTTCTTACCGAACATGAATTTTGATAATGAAATTCAATAATTTGCAAGCGTTGTTCATTAGTAAGTCGTGTGATCTGTCAAAAACAGTGTTTCCATAAAGATTACAGCAAAAAATCGCTCATTAAATATTAGTATTAAGTCGGTGTTAAATTTTTAATCCATCTCCAGGAAACCACCAATAATTTTTATATGGACCAGAAAAAAAATAAGTCCTCCTTGGCAAAAACTTCACTGTTATATCACCATAATCGTTTATATAGTAATTTTCAAAATGTGTAAATTAGCTCTACATATGACATTTCAGGAAATGAAAGAAAAGGAATGCAATAGGATTTTATTGTTTTCAACTTTTTATAACATTTTCTTTCGTACTTGCACACAATTTATTTTTCGTTAGCTATTCATACACAGTTAATCTACTAAAAGTGCTGCATACACATTCTGTTAACTTACCAGACAGTTCACATATAATCAAGCAAATATACCTAACATACGAACTTAAAAATTACAGACATACTGTGTTCAATCAACGAGACATTATATACTTGGAAAAATACTTATCAAAATCAAACAAATTTGTTACAATCAAATGTGAAACATAAAACGGATCGTTTCTCTTACATCTAATCATTCTAATCGATACTTTAATACACACATATATTCGATAAAACAGAAATACACTTAAACCGTCTACATACACTATGATTTTTGATTCATGAATGGTGATGAGTGACATAGAAAAGCAAAGGAAAAACTTTGTAGTAAATTATACCAATAGGGCATCTATTAGTTGAATACAATTTCAAGATTACAGATCATATATTTTCATTTTCTAATGAGCACAAAAGAAACAAAAGTTTGAGAGCTGTCAAAAATTAAAGTTAAAATTCTACAGGCTGTTAATTATCAACTAGAGATATTTGGAAAGAATTATCCTCAACTCAGAAGTCATTATTAAAAATTTATATATTCTCAAGTCTGTTTTCAGTCTAGCTCAATATCAACTTTCTTATTGAAAAATTGTTTCGTTCATATAATACATGTAAAGGGTCCGCCATCTAACTTTTTTTTCAACTAGTGCTTATTTCGTGAATGGTAACACTTAGCTCATGTTTGATTTGACAGATAATTAGTTTT
>WOGR01011712.1:0-10460 GCA_015342045.1 Leptinotarsa lineolata | reverse complement strand
AACTCGCATATTCTATTCACAATATAATTCTGTGAAGTGTGACAGTTTTCCTTCTTCAAGCATTCATGAATATTTAAAATTACTCGCTGAACTTGAACATGTAAATCCTTATTTTCAAATTCCGGATCCCTGTCGATTGACACAGATTCCTCACACGTAATGTTATCATTTGTTTCAAAAGGTCTCCAGAAAGCCATATTGATGAAAGTACCCAAAAACACTAAGATTTTCACAAAAATCGGTTTAAAAGATGAGATTGGAACCTTTGGTGTAAAAGTTTTCAAAAATCGGTTTGCAAAACCACTCACTACCTCACCTAACCCACGAACACACGACACTGATAAAGAAATATTGTGAAACGGCCAAATAATTAGTATTCAGCCAGTCCAGCTAGCCGAGCCTTTATTCCTCAATAATATTTAATAGCACGTTTACTAACTATCTGGGCTGCTAGGGGTCACAGGCCAGAAATTTTTATGACTGTACCAGGGATGCTTTGAACATAAAAGCACTGGTAGTATATACATTTCCCATTTGCCGGGCAGTGACTATGAACACCCCTCGTAGTGTTCTTATTTTTATTACCGTTCCAATTGGGAATGGATAGACTATAGCATTTGAACACATCACATTAATTGGAGCTTTAGACATAATCTTGTTTGAGCTCTTTTGCACTTAAAAGTGATATTAGATCTAGACTACAATCTCGGCACATGAAAATCTGTTGGTGATAATAGTACAGGGGAGTCAACTTCACCATTCAATAGCTTATGTAGAATATTGAACGAAACTCGTTTCTGTTGGAGGAAAATCAGTTTTTTATCTATCTTCTGGGTATTTTCACCTTCCACAGTCTGAAGAAATATGAAAATTATAATGGAGAACTTTATACAGGTGTAGAAAGGGCGACAGAAGTTGAAAAATATCCCAGCAAAGGAAATAACTGCGAACAAAGTTGAATTTTTTGTCCATTTCTGAAGACGGAGGCAGATTTTGGCCCCCGAAACGCAAAAGATACGTATCGTATTATTTCTTAGCAATTTTTTTGATAGGCAAAATTATTAAAATACGAAAAGTTACTGATAAATAAAACATTTTTTCTTTGTGAAAAATAATTTGATTTTACGTAGGAACTTATCGGGGTAAACTATAAAGTTTGCCCTTTCTACAACTGTATAAAGTTCACCCGTATAATTTTCAAACTTTTTCAGACTGTGGAAGGTGAAAATACCCAGAAGAAGATCGATAAAAAACTTATGTAGAAATATTATGGATGCTTGATTTCTGCTCTATTCTAAAGATATGAAATCGAATCTGCCTAGTACATTCATATAATCAAATCCCCATGGAGGATAAACTCCATCAGCCTTGAAGAATAGAAATTTTCAAAACTTTTTTTGGACTTTCTCGATATTTATTGAGGATTGACTATAAATGTGATTCCATATTAATGATCCATATTCTAGTTTGGACCTTACTAGACTGTAGAAAAGAGATGAGAGACCAATGATATCATTAAAGTTCCTACAATTTCTAAAGATGAAACCATATATACGATATGCTGATTTAGTAATTTCGTTTATGTGAGAGTTGAATGTAAGCTGATTGTCGAAGTGTACTCCTAAGTCTCTAATATTATCAATATATGCAATTGAGTATGGGTTAAAAACAGTATTGTATTTTCTAGGGAGAGTCAATACTTTTCATTAAGAAATATTTAAGAATAAGTTATTTTTCAAACACCAATCGTGTAAAGAGTTAATTTGTTCCTGTAGTATAATACAATTATCCAAATTGAAACAGAAACATATAATTTTAAATCATCTGCAAACATTAATTTATTGCAATCTAGTGTCTCGCAAAGATCATTGATAAATATCAAGAGTAATAATGGCCCCAAGTTGGAACCTTGGGGGACTCCACTGGTTGCAATATAGTTTGGTGCGCAAAAGCCATTGTATGAGACATAATGTCTTCTATTATTCAAGTATGATTTCAAAAGGTTTAGAAAAATATTATTGGAACCCAAACACTATATGAATAACACTACGGAAAAAAATCACAAAATAAAATATTTATTATACATTAGCGAACAAGTTCCATAAGCACTTATTGCATGATCACTTCTTTCTCAGTGACGTTTAATTAGGAGATTGTTATTTTTTGCCAATATTGTTTTTCATTGATTATGTACTACTGTTGATTGTTTTTAAATAATTTTCAAATTGTATATTTTAGAAGCCACCCTTGTTTAGAATATTTCTCATTTCTTTTTTAAAATTTATCATAGAGAAAGACTTCTTTCTCTGAGGAAGCAAGTTTGAATAGGAATATCCCTTGTAAATTTCAGTTTTTCTGAAAAACACGTAATTAACCCTGTCCAGTAACAAGTTATTAGATGTCCTTGTGGAATTTTTGGAAATGACTCTGATTTTCCTGAACCTAAACTGTTGTTTCTATTCCTTCACTATCAACTAATTACAGTGTCACTTTCTAAGCTACTTTCAAGCACTTCGATAACTTTCTCATCGGCAGAACCTTCGCCAATCAGTACCAGGCAAAACTACCTTCGTCGACTTCGTCAAATCCCGAGCACCCAATGTTCATGCTGACGAAATTAATATATCACTTGGTATGAATAAATTATTTGAACTGCAAGGATTCCTAAGAAGAGTTATTACATCTATAAAAACTTCATTATTGAATGCTTTCTGGTGTGTCAAAAATGATGAGATTTTTGACTTTCTACTTCTCCAACATTGAACAAAAAATGTGGGAAACTTTGTTTAATGATGGATACGTAGAAATCAAAATGTTTTGTTTCTTTTTTCAATTCAAGAGAATATGATTCTTCGATAGATAGACTATTACTCACTTCAACAGGGTTTATTTTCAGTTTCTCAGTACGAAGCATAAAAACGATGAAGTTTCTCAAAATGATCCTGCATCAAAATCTGATGGCGAGGAATGTGAAACCAAATGTGATATTAGCCAAATAGAAGTGGATGACGCGGCTGGTTCCGACGATAGTAAAAAGAAAAAAAGTCCACCAAAAGAATGCAGGGAGTGCGGTAAAATATATAAAACCAATTATAAACTCGCAGAACATATGAGAAAGCATACCGGTGAGAAGCCTTATAAATGCAGAACATGTGAAAAGGCGTTCAGGTCGAAAATTGGACTGGCGCAGCATGAGGCTAAGCATACGGGTGAGCATTGTCGATGAAATGACTGAATGTAATAACTTAGATAAACAATATAATTATGGTATTTGTTTTTGCATCTTGATTCCTAATTGAAATGTTTATTTATTACAAATGATGTTATTCATTATTTTCATGATTTCTATTTGTATTTGTTACACACAAGAGAGGAAACAGGCTGTTTGGAATGGGATCTTTACTGCAGTTCTCAGTCCATATTTTTCGATTTTTGCACCTTCAAAGACATCTAAAAAAGCCTGGTAATATGTACCCGTCTCAATAATTTCAGACATTTCTCATGTAAGCTCTGATCGTTCTTTAGGAAATGTTGAACGATACTAGACTGTCCTAATCTAGTATGAAATCAAATATGTGAAACCTGTTCCTTGAAACTAGTTATTATAGTCCGCTTAGTTTGACCAACATATTTTTTACTTATTTTATAAATCTCAGACTACACCGTTTCCTTCATGCTGTTTCTCAGGTGGGTCAATGCTTACTGAAGTGTACAGCGGTTTTGAAAGCCAGTTTAATGTTCAATTTATTGAAAATTCGAATCAATCCATTGGTGTATTTTAGTTCATTTGAAAGAACTACAATCATGTTTACCTAAGCATATAACATCTGTTATATGTAAAACCCGTCCATAACTATCATCGTTGCCAACACTATTTGTTTATTTGGCATATGATCTGTCGGAAACTACGTTTTTTGTATTTGATTAGCATTTTACCAATAACGTTATATTTTTATACGCTACCAGCTTTTACTGAAATCCATTTAAAAGTCGTAGGATTATTCTCTTTATACATTGTGGAACAGTTAAATGAAAGAAATTCCTTATTTAAGTCGTTGTGCCAATTTATAAAGAATCCTAAAAAGCATCAGTTGCATAAAAATTTGTCATGAAACTCAAACTATTGTAACTCCAAAATTTTTAAATGAAAAGTAGGGGTTTGTGATACATCATCTGAAAACTATCTTCATTCTCTATTGAATTTTTTTCAAAAACTATTAATTAAAAAAATCTAATTGACAAAATTCCTCACAACAGCCAAAAATTCAGCATGATTACCTGATCTTAAGCCATTAGATTTCATCTTATGATGAGTAAAGTAAAAGTAAATCACTAGATTCATTTGACTTGATAATAATAATAATCCTAATTGCAATATAAAATTGTAACTGAGTTATGATAATAATAATACTAATTGCAATGTTAGATTATATAGGAATGGTCAACAAAATGAGAAAAATTTTCAAGCCGGATACCGGATATTCGGCAGCCGGATATCCGGCGGAATGTTGCCGTTTGGTAGTCCAATTCGTATCTTTTCACTGATAAGCGAAGTTAACAATTGTTCCATTTATTGACGTGCTTCTGTCTTTCAACACTTTGCAGCAGTGTGAACAGCGAAAGAATTTTTTTTGAAGCTGGCCTTATTTACAAAGACAAGCAAAACCGCTTGTTACCTCTTCATGCAGAGAAATTAGTATTCAATCGCCATCATTTGTCCTTAGTACAGTATGAGTACTCATTAATTTTCTAAGTTGTAGAGTTATTGTGTGACAACTGATTGTATTTCTTAGGTGATACTCACTTCATTTCTTACAAATATATTTTTTTAAATCCGGTATTCGGCCGGATAGGCGTTAGTTATCCGGTCGGATAGTATTTAGACAAGAGGTGAAACGGATAGTGGTTTGGCCGGATACCGGATATTCGGCAAGCTACCAGGCGGGAGCGATTAGTTTGATTTGAAATTTGAATATAAGCGCGGTGAACGAGATCGAAAGTATTCGGACACGTTCGGGTTTTATCGCACGTGAGCAGAGATCGGGACAAATCGGGGGCGTTCGACTGTTATTGCGGGTGTCCCGACCTATACATTTGGTGGTCAGTTGATTCGAATCAGTACCCGCAGTTGTCAAGGTTTGCTAGAATTTATCTTTCAGCACCTGGCAGTAGCGTTTACAGCGAAAGGCTATTTTCAGAAGCTGGTCTAGTATATGAAGCAAAGCGGAGTCGCCTCTCACCAACAAATGCAGAAAGTTTTGTATTCATTCACCACAATTTGCCACTTGTTAATTTTGAGTATTAAACTATTTAATAAAACAAAATCTTTTGATATTATTAAAATAAACGGTGTTCATAACATATTGTGGTAGGATTTTCCTTGTGTAAAATAATGAGATTTTTATTTATTTTACTATCCGGTATCCAGCCGGTATTCGGCCGGATAGTAAAATAATGCCGGATACTGGATAGTAACCGGATATCCGTTTCATCTCTAATTTAGACCGCGGGATAGGCCGGATACCGCACGAGTTACCAGATATCCTTTTCATCTCTGGTCAAGACATCCAAGGTGAGCATTTTGGCCAAGAGAAACTTTCAATGATCTACTCCACTAGTTACTTCCGCATAAAATTGTGGTGTCACTAGATTATTTACATAATATGTAAAAATGAAGTTGAATATTTCTTAAAATGATATTGGTAAGTCAATAAAAAAAAAATGAATGTATTGGTATCAGAGGTTATGAAAATCAAAAAGATAATTGAAATTACATTTAAAAAACTTGATCCATAAATTGTTCATCAAAGAAAACATTTATAATTTCATAAATAGGTAATTATAACATAATGTTACTAACCAGTTTGATAACAAATAATAAATATGGGATTCCAAATAACAAGACTTTCCGTAGGTCAGTATGATTTTTCATGTCCAACATGTGGGAAAGGATTCCAATGTAAAAGCTATCTCATGGTGCACCAGAGGGTACATTCTAACGTCAAACCTTATCCTTGCACAACTTGTGGTCGGAATTTCAAGACAAAGCAGTCACTTCTTGACCATACAAATAGGCATTTAGGAGTTAAGCCTTATGTTTGTGATATATGTGGTCGTGGTTTCATTACAAAAGGTAAGTCAGTTATTACGAGTTGAATTTGACTGTTTTTTTTTGTCTCTATATAACTTCCTTGAAAGTTTGCTACATTTTTTTTTGCTTATCACTAAAAACAACAAAATCTGGGCTGGTAGGTCGTGGTCGAATAGAACTGGTAGTACCAAACATTTCGTCCGATACTCCGGCAGACATCTTCACTGGGTTGATGTTTTCGTTGATATTTCTAGATCTTCCTTCAGTTTATTTTATATTTTCTAATTTATAACTGTTTTGATGATAATATTAATTGAGTGTGTTTGAAAAATCAATTGTAAATGATCAAATTTAATCTCCAATTTATGGACAAAATTTATTACTAACTTATTTCAGACATACCGGGTGATTCTCTAAGGTGGTTATAACTTTTTTATTATTGGAGATAGAAAAACGAAATTTGGGAGTTGTGCATTATAGTTTAATTTACATTTTTTGACATATTTGCTTGCTTTGTCGTACTTCCGGTTTGACCGGAAATGACCCAACTTTAGATTTTTAAATGGGACATTCTATATATTTTCACTTATTTCAATCGAGAATGACATTCTGAATCCAATAATACTTCACTTGTCAATTTGACAAATAAAATCATTTTTATTCCAATTTTTATTTTTTGATCTAGAATGCCATGGATCGTGTAAATCGCTTTATTCTTGATCAGGTAACATGAGAAAACTACGACTGTGAGGCTTATGACTTCACAGTCGTTTTAAAAATTATTTCATAGTCGCAAATATGAATTTTTTCAGTTAACTTGATTTTTCCAAATGGAAAGGGCTTTTTGTGTCGGCTTTTTGTGAAATATCATTTTCGTAGGAATAATTTGATGCCACACACTTTCACTTTTTCTCTATTTTCCTGAATAATTGCAAGAAAGTCGCAAATTAGTCCATTAAGGTTATGAATTTTCAAAAGGGCCTCCTCTTCGATCACGGCAAAGTTCAACTTTTTAAATTATTGTGCGCATCACATTATTTAGCTGTTCCTCAGTGATGTTCTGGAATGCCACCTTTACTTTATGCTCTAGTTCTTCACTTGAAAACCTGATTTTTAATTGGTCTCCAGCGAAAAAAATCTAGATCTGGTGATCTAGAATATGAAAAAGAAATAAAACATTTATGTAAAAATATAACAACTCGCAGGCCACTAAATAGGTCCATAAGTACCAAACCACTTTTCTGGGAAGGTGTCTTTCAGATGTTCTCTGACGACTTGAGAATTGTGAGATGGCGCTCCATCTTGTTGAAAATATATGTCAACTCGGTTAGCCAGTGACAAATATTCAATGAAATCATTAATTTGATTCCTAAGGAACTGTAGATATCTTTCCGCGGTCAGTTGTCCGTCGAAAATTATTGGTCCCAAAAGTTTTCCTCCGATAATACTCATCCAGCAATTGAAACCACGCTCTTGAAAATTTCCTTCTTGCATCAGATGTAAATTTGTTTGAGATCAGTACCTTTTATTATTCCTATTGAACATACCCAAGTTGGTGAAACAGGTTTCATCTGAATAAATAATTTTAAATGGAAAACGTACATCTTCTCTGTATTTAGTCAAAAACCAATTGCAATTAGTCAATCTTCGGTTGTAATCGTTATCATAAAGATGTTGGTGTAGTTGGTACTTGAATGATCGATAATTTATTTGTGAAGATTTCTCCAAACGGACGAATAACTTATATCACACTCAGAAACAATTTGGCGAATTGACGCCGTACAATTCACTTCAACATAGGCCAACACGTCTACTTTTTTTCTTCACTGACGATGAAGTTATTGGCATTTTCTTCCGGTTCATTTAGCATTTTTCTTTCCAGCTTTGGAAAATAATGCTGAGTGAGATGGCGACGATTAGTGAACTTCTGAGCATAAATTCGAGCTGCATCAGTTGCATCTTTTTTGTTTCTCCGTAAATTAGCAACATGTCAGTTTTCTCGTTGCTAGTATAATTTGCCATATGTTATTATAAACTACACAACAAATAAATTTTTAAAAGTGACAGCATTAGCCTATTTGTTCAGGTAGTACTAGCAACTGCTTCAATTGTTTGTCACGGATAACTAGAATAACAGGACTTGTGCATAAGTATACCGAATACGTATTATTTGTTATTAGGTATGATCGTTTCTTGGAATTGTTCAGAAAAATAGAGAAAATAAAGTGAAAGTGTGTGGCATCACATTATTCGCAAGAAAATGATCTTTCACAAAAAGCCGACGAGCCACCCCCTTTTCATTTGAAAAAATCAAGTTAACTGGACAAATTAATATTTGCAACTGAGAAATATTTCTTGAAACGACTGTGAAGTCATAAGCCTCACAACCGTAGTATTCCTATGTTTCTCGATAGAAATAAGTAAAAATATATAGGATGTCCCATTTAAAAATCAAAAGTTGGGGTCATTTACGGTCAAACCGGAACTACGGCAAAGCAAGTAAATATGCCGAAAAATGTAAATTGAACTATTATACACATTCCCCAAATTTCGTTTTTCTAACTCCAATAATAAAAAAGTTATAGTGGTGAGCCACCTAAGAGAATCACCCGGTATATTCAATTCCAGGAATTTCTCCCTGAAAACTCTAGAATGAGCATAAATACTTCTTTAGAATATATGTATAGAATATATGTTTGTATAATTTCAATACAGACAAGTAGGAAGAAATCATAAATGAACTTACTAAAATGAAAATCTCGAAACTGACTGAAGTATAAATTTTTTCAAGATGATTCGTTCTGTGACTTATAATGATTCTTCTGATTTATAATCTGTTAGAAAGAATTGTGTTTACCTGGAAAGGTAAGACCACTTTTTTCAGCCGCTTATTGGGAGTCGTCTATTTGTCCATTTCATATACAGTAGCTTCATGGGTTTCTGCACCCAGCTTTTTCTTTCAAAAATCTTGTTTCCTGATTAGTTTTTAACAATCAGGTTGCCATAAATTTCTTGCCTAAGGTGATTCCTTTATACAATTTCTCCAGTCTGTGTTCCCAGATACATTTCATTGATTTTCATTGATACTTTTTCTGCTGATTTTGGACCCTTATGAAAAGTTGATGATCCGTCTGCAGCACACTCATCAACTTCTTGTAACTTGTGATTCATGAGGAGAGATAATTCATTCCTGTCCGGCAATTTTTATTTTTTCAAGGCATTTTCAGATCAGTCTTGATATCACTCTTGAGTTCATCAATGCCCTGAGTTCAGTCTGGTTTTCTGTAAGACTATATGATCCATTCATTTTGTCGATTCTTCAAATTATACCTTGTGCAATGTAGGATTGCATATACTTCTTTTCGGAAGACTGATATATATTGACTGAATGAGTAGCTTTACTGCAGATCTCTCCCAGAACTTTAATCCTAAGATTTATAAAAAGTGTGTCTGAAAACTACTTTCAAGACCTAACCATTTTAAACTTTGTCCAGATAGTGTTGATATCAAGACCAGATATTCAAAGTTATGAATCCTATCTGTCTTTTTATAAAAAAAAAAAAACTTTCAAAAGGATTTGCAATAATTGGATACCCAGATTTTGCAATAAATCAACGCATCAGTAATTAATTAATGTTGAGATGTATGTGTCAAACTCCAGTGTCATTGGTCTAAATTTCATCAATAGAAATGTGAATAAATGTGCACATCTTGAAATGTGAGTACATTTTCTTTGACCATCTCAGTATTAAACTAGTGTTAGGCAGAAGACATTTTTTAGCAGCATGATTGGCTGATAAACAGTATACAGTTGGGGAGATCAAAAAATGCACATGTGTCATCAACAAAAAATGAGATAAAACACTTTTATTTATTAATAATAAATGACCTTTATTTCACTTAGTGGAGTTTAGCGTACAAAGCTATTCTTCCATTCAACTAAGCATGCATAATTAGATACATTATAAAATTATTATAAAAATGATTTTCAGTTACCTGTTGAAAAATAATTTAAAACGGGAAATATTGGAAAGAAACCATTGTTTTGCCGTTACCAAAATGTGATAACCCAACAGAACTGTCACACCTGAGGCCTATCAGTAAACTCCATTCGAGTTTATTCTCAAAGATCAGATTGATTCATATGTGTATAATAATAACATCATCACTGCTGTCCAGTCAGGATTCCGGAAATCCCACAGCACTACAACTGCTATTGCCAACAAAACGCAAGATTTATTCACTTCAATTGATAAAAATGAATTGACTCTGATGGTACTGCTTGATTACAGTAAGGCATTTGATACAATGGACCATACACTTTTCTGTAAGAAGATTTCGTACTTTGGATTTGACAAACACATCGTTA
>WOGR01011711.1:0-10460 GCA_015342045.1 Leptinotarsa lineolata | reverse complement strand
CCGGAGCATGCCGCCCTTTTCCGTCCAAAATCTAAGGGATTACGTATCCTATCTTCGGCGGTAGGGCTATATAGCTCCTTCTCAGCCTGCTAGCGAAGTGGTAGAAGTGACAGTTCTACCACGTGTTGGCACGGCTGGAGAGGACGCTCACATCGTGCCACCAATGGAGACAATCAGAACACGAAGGGTGACACGAAGAGTAAGGTAACGTTACAAAATTGGCGCCCAACGTGGGGCGCCAATTTTGTAACGATTTATTTCGTGTTCAGATCGTGTCACAATCAATATTACTAGTGGAAAAACGGAACATTACATGGGCAGAAAAAAATAAATTTTTGGGTCCGAAACTCTACGGGCGCCTTTCGCAATATATCTCAGAAATTAATAATATCGAACAATTCAAAGATAAGTTGAATGGCTATATCAAATCGAAAACCCCTTCGTGATATAGTACCTAGGTCAAGTCCCTTTTGATTATTAACCCATTACATGACATATACCTTCTGAGATATATTGCATTGTCCATGCGTGTGTTAATTTATGAAAATCACTTTCTGAAATACTAGTTATATTTTTCATTTCAACCTCAACTGTTTGTTTTTCTTGTATTTTTCCATGTATTTTTCAATTTTTTTTTATGCATCATGACTAGAGATTTGGAGTTATGCTTGTATATCATATTTACTTTTCACGTTTTATTGCTCAATATGATTGATATTTCAACTATTCATTCTAATTTTATTTGTTCGTATATAGACCTCAAATCATAGTAACCATGTCAACCACTTTCAAACACTTTATATGTTCAATATGAAAATATTTATGTTCTTTCACTGCACAAATAGGAAGACTAGCAATACGAAATCCGTTTTGAAAAAGTAATGTTTATTATCGATTGATATTTCTGTTACATCTATGGTAGATTTTGCTGAATATGATTTCACTATCAATTTTTTAGCAAAATATGAATTCAGTTGGAGACGGTAGATTTCAAAACTAATCTTATTAAGTATATATGTAGTCAGGCTTTATTACATCCATTGAACGCCATTTCAACATTGCAAGACAATGATTGATAGATTGTTGATGAGGAATATTCAAAGGAAAAATGATTCTGATTTCACTTGGGTGGTATTACGTATCAAGAAGTTCATCAACACAGAGAACATTCAAAGCAGTTCAATATAATTATAATTAGTTAACGACATACTCATTACGACTTCAACTTCTGAATTCGCTTTATTGCTGAGATTTTTCAGTTGTCAAATGTTGAGGTATCAACAAACGGAGTAATCCATCATTATTTATCAATCAGAGCACAATGGATTCACTCAATTGGCCACTGATCATCTGCTGACTACCATATTTAGACAAACTAATTAATCACATCTACTCAGTAGCGGTACAGATATTTTTAAACCTGGGATATTGACTTGTAATTTATACAACTCCCACCAAAATTTATTCCGAGTATAAGAAAAGAGCGTAAGATAGAACACTTTAGAATCTGATTTCGTTTCTTCATATAGTACATCTTAAGGGTCTCCTGAGTGAACTTCCTTTTTAATCGAATTTTCTCTGATTCAATCCATTATACATTTTTCATACTATTCTTTCAAATGGAATCTTGAAACAGGCATACTATTGAAACATTTTTGACGAACTGAACGTAGTTGAAAATAGTAGTAAAATTTTATAGACAATTGAGGTTTCAATATTCACCACACCATATTTTCTCAGTATTTTTCTTAAGGGAGTGATATTGATCGACTATTTCAGTTATACCTAGGCAAATTGAGAAAAAAAATAATCGTTTTTATCGAGTATCAAGAGAAAGTGCGATTCCAAATTAGATTATTCCAGTCAGTAAAATCTCACAATGAAGTATTACTGGAATGAGTTATGGATTTTTACGGCGTATCGGTCAATTCCATTACAAAAACTGAAGTTTTGAATTCAATCAGTGCGGAAGCGCAGAACTATTAGATATTTCAATTATTTTTTTCTCAGAAATCACGACTTTGAAACTCGAAACTATGATTTTGAGTTTCAAATTCGAGATTTGAGTCGAAATTTTGAGTTTGAAATCGAAATTTTGAATTTAAAATATAAATTTCGAAATTAAAGTCGAAAGTTTTATTTTAGAATCTTAATTTCGAGAAATAAGTCGAAATTTCCAGTTTAAAGTCGTAATTTCGAATTTGGAGTCTATTTCAAGATTGAAGTGAAAATTTTAGGTTTTAAGTCGTAATTTCGAATTTCAAACCGAGTCATAATTTCGACTTGAAGTCAGAATGTTCAAGAATAAAGTCGTAATTTCAAATATGGAATCAAAATTTTGATACAAAAGTCAAAATTTTAGGTTTTGAGTCGTAATTTCGTCGGAATCGTGAGATTGAAGACAAAATTATGAGATCAAAGTCGAAATTTTAAAAGTCGAAATTTTAGGTTTTGAGTCGTAATTTCGAACTTCAAACCGAGTTTGAAGTCCTAATTTCGAATTTAAAGTCAGAAAGGTCAAGAATGAAGTCGTAATTTCGAATATGGAGTCAAAATTTTGATACAAAAATCAAAATTTTAGGTTTTGAGTCATAATTTCGTCGGAATCGTGAGATTAAAGACAAAATTATGAGATCAAAGTCGAAATTTTAAAAGTCGAAATTTTAGGTTTTGAGTCGTAATTTTGAACTTCAAACCGAGTTTGAAGTCCTAATTTCGAATTTAAAGTCAGAAAAGTCAATAATGAAGTCGTAATTTCGAATATAAAGTCGAAATTTTGATGCAAAAATCAGAGTATTTAGTTTTGAGTCGTAATTTCAAATGCGAAGTCGGAATTTTGATGTGAAAGTTGAAAATTCAGGTTTTGAGTCGTAATTTCGAATCGAAAGTGGTATTTTTGTTATTGAAATCAAAATTCTGACTTAAGAAATCTAAATTCCGAGATATAAGTCAAAATTCTGAGTTTGAAGGCGTAATTTTGACTTCAAAATCTGAATTTTGAAACTAAAGTCAAAATTTGGCGAAATTTCGAGCTTGAAGTCGTGATTTCGAGATTAAAGTTGAAATTTTGACTTTGAAAATCTAAATTTCGGGATTTGAGTCGGAATTTTGAATTTTAATTCGTAATTTTGAATTCAAAGTATACATTTCGAGATTGAAGTCAAAATTTTAAGTTTTGAGTCATAATTTCGAATTTGAATTTCGACATGAAAGTCAAAATTTCAGGTTTTTTGTCTTAATTTTTAATCTTAAGGCGTAATTTTGGGATTAAATTCGAAATCTTGACTTTGAAATCCAAATTTCCAAAAATCAGTTCAAATTCCAAGTTTGAAGTCGTAACTTCGAATTAAAAGTCAAAAAGTTCAAAATCAAAGTCGAAATTTCGAATTTAAAATAAAAATTTTGATATTAAAGCAAAATATGATTCGTGATTTCGAGATCTAAGTCAAAATTTTAGGCTTTGAGTCCTAATTTCCAATTTGTAGATATTACAGTCGAAATTTTGACTTTAAAATCCAAATTTCGAAAAATTAGTAGTTTTCGAAAAATTAGTAGTTTGAAGTCGTAATTCCGAATTGAAAGTCGAAAAGTTCAAGATTAAAGAAAAAATAAATTGATATATGAAGCCGTTACTACGTGGTAAGAGATCATGAAAAATGAGAAATGAAAATTTTCTATGTTTTTTACTAATTTTATTCGTAACTAAAGTTACTGCAGTTTCATTATATAAGGACTTTTTCAAACTTTCAAATCAAAATATAAATAAATGATTACATTACCCCATATATAGTAGTACTATAGGTAATCACCGAGGTACCTGAATTATTTCTACCTGGGACAATGTGGGTTTTTCAAATTAGCGTACTACAATCTCATACTATATCTGGACCATGGGTCCTACCAATTCGACCATCAGTCAAATATTTGGGTATCATCCTAGATAAATCTCTGACATGGAAACACCACATAACTCACATTCGACAGAAATCAGAAAAAAGTAATAATATCCTTAGAGCCTTCTCTGGAACAAAATGGGGTGCAGTTCCAAATATCGCCCTAATAATTTATAGAGCATTCAATGTTCAATATAAGATTATGGATGTATATTTTATAGAAGTTCTGCAGATACTCACTAGAATAAATTTGAATTTGTAAAAAATAAATGTCTGAGAATATGTGTGGGGTGTCTTCCGTCCACGCCAATATCATTAATGGAAGCCTAAGCTAAGAAACTTTCATTAGACCTGAGAAGACAACTGCTCAGTAACAAATTTGTGACAGGAAACAAAGCAAAATCTTCAAATTTGATTCCAAAAACTTCACCAACTTACAATTTTCACACTCACTCATCGATACTGGCAGAAAAAAAAACGAATTTGTTGGTAGAAAGTTTCACCAGATCGTCCACTTATGACAAAACGATCTACAAAACCTATAATCTTCCATACTATACAGAAGATTACGACATAATATCCCATGAGTTTGAAGTAAATTATTAGGGAAGAAATGAAGTTGTGAGGAAGAGTTTTTATAAATAATAAAAGCAGATTATATCTACACAGATGGATTCAAAATATCGAAAAAAACAGGCTTCGCGTTTCATCATTAAAATACCAAATATTTTGAAATTTATTTACTTCCAAATAAAGCATCCGTCTACACTGCTGAAATGAAAGCCGTACTTCTGGCAATGCAATATATTCTGACACAAAACTGCTTTCGGTCATATATCAAAACTTTTACAAAATTGAAAGGTATCTGAAATTTGGATATAAGGACATTCTGGAATAAAAAGAATTGAGGTAGTACCAATACACTGAAACAGGAGAAGAGACCATTCACACCTTCATTCCACATACTGATTTGAATCGAATTTATAAGAGAGATTTGAATGAAATTTGGCAAACAATGAATCTCAGACAAGTAAAAACTTTAAACAACTCTTCCCAAAAATTACTGGAAATAGTTGGTTTGAACAAGAGAGCGACAGAAAATGCATAAATAGAATGAACCATCTATGATCAAATCACGCTATCTGTTCAGCCTAAAAATTCAAAATTGGATTAACCGATAATTCTCTATGCTCATGGTTATGGCGATCTCAATCATATCATGTTGGAGTGTCCGCTCCACATCCACAGTATAAACATCCTTTACTCTGAATTGAAATCTCAATATCTCTTTCCAAATAAACTTGAACTGTATGTTACCCTAAACAATAGAAATATATACAAATTAGTATACAATCATCTAATAAGACGCAAAATGACTGTAAATATAGTTATAGTACTACTGACAATATATTTAAATGTAAACGGAAATTGAATCATATTATGTACAAATGGATTGATCTACATAAAGCAATATAAACATTAGAAAAAAAATTTAAAAAAAAATAATGAAAAAAAATGCCTGAAACAAAAAGGAAAAACTAATTAACAAAAAGAAAAAAATACTCATTTAAAAAATTGAAAACCAAAAAGAAAAATAAATAGAAATGAATACATATTCAAAAAAAAAACAAATGTAAATTCGAAAAGCAAAAATTAAGGAAAAAAAATCTATGCTTGAGCTACGTATCAATGTTACTTTCAAATGAATTTTCATTAAAATAAAACAGTCTGGCTAATTGGTTCTCCCAAAGCCAAAAAATTCAAACCACACACACACATTCACACAATCGATACGTCGGGAAGTAAGTTGGTATAGAATCTTTTAACTTTTTATTTCATTTTTGTTTGTTCAATTTGTTATTTTTCGTTCATTTTCATTTTATTTTATTAATTGCTCAATATAATTGTTATTTTCAGATATTCATTTCAATTTTGAATTCTATTCGATTTCAAATCATATTACATCATGCTAGACAACTAGTTGTTGCCCGCGGCTTCGCCTGCGTAGGATTTGGTTTCCATTTTAAACAAATATTTACAATATTTTTTTATCAACCCAGAACTTCAGGTTTCCAACTTCAAAACTGATGAAATTCAAAACAATCTTTAAACCTCTATGAATTCCTGATTACCTTTCTTGATACTCATTCACGCTATACAAAGAACCTACCTGCATATCTAAAATTCTACATTCAGTAGCTTCGGCTGTACATTAATATAAGAGTGTCAGTCAAGAGTGTCGTCAAACATCGGTTCAAAAATAAGCTTTAATTATCTGGGAATAATAATTGATAGCCATCTAAAATGGGATTCCCACGTAGAAATCTTAAAAAGTTAAGATCCATACTCCACCTTTTCTACGAAACAAAGAATACTATTGGAATTAAGGATCGAATAACAATATATAAAAGTGGTGTGGAATTCTCCTGAAACCCATAGTCAACCATTAGAAAACCTTCTAGAGCGATTCTGTGTTAACCTAGTACATAATCATCTGAGAAACTATACATGAGAAAACATACTTTTTTAGTGAAAGTGTTTATTTGTTCAAACATCATACACCAATAGCTGTGCTATTTTAACAAGAGAATTATCAAAACTGTATTGATCAATGAATGTATATACAATGTACGTAACTATCCTTTGATGTTCATTACATTCTTGTTGATACTTGCATTTGTTATTATTATCTCTATCTGTTGTAGTATAATATGTCTGTTTTTGATATTTTTGTTACTTTATCCTTCTGCCCTATAAGTTCTGAGTTGCTTTTCCAACCACACGTCTATTTGTGAAATATCGAATTATGATATATTCATAAACGTACCTTAATGTTAAATTTTATACGTATTTGATATGTTCCCTCACACTCAGTGCTCAGAAACTACTACGTTTGGCTGACATGTTACTTGTCAAATAAACATTATTATTATTATTATTATTATCAGCTAACTATTCTAGTGATCCAATAATTTTTCTGAGAAAAGGTTGGTTAGGTAACAGGAATGATTAAAAAAAAACCAATTGTTTCCTTGCTGACGTTTCTAATGTGTAAAAGCGACATATCGTTTTGTGTTAGTGTTGTCTGTAAATGTTGGTTATTGCAATGTTCTTTATTTTTTTTTATGTGTATCTGATCTGTCTATTGTTTTTTAAAATAGTAATAATATTGACACGAAGAAACTACTTTTCGAGCCCTGAAGAAGTGTTTGATTAAATTCGAAACGCCGGCAAGAAAACAATTGTTTTTTTAAAGAAAAAATTGATCCTAATGTTATCCAACCAATCTTTCTTCAGAGTTATTATCATTATTTACAACAAATGTTAATTTTATTGCCAAAAGCAAACTTATGTTCATATTATCACTTGAACATTTGTGAAAAATAGTTAGTTTTTTGGTAATTTTTTGAGTATTATGACCTTTTAAAATCTAACAAAAATTACTCTATATTTTGCAGTAATTTATACTATTTCCAGATTGTAAAAAATCAATATACCCAAAAACATCCTATTATACAAATAAACCTCCATATTTACTGTTGTAAATGTTAATCCCTCAAACTAGTTTTCATAAAGGTGGCCTGGGCTTCCCCACTCCACATATTTGTTCTTCATTAGTATTTATATTGCTTCAGTAATCTACTCTCCATATCAGGCACATATTTGAAATAGATGTTTTCCGTCAAAACATGACTCAGAATTAAAATGACCCTGTCACTGAGTTCTCAAATCACAGAATGGAAACTGACCAATTAGAGATATTTCAACAGCTCGAGGGTGGCCTTCAATTAGTTTATAGGGCGCCGTAGAGGTTTTGGCGGTTGCTTTTGATATTTCTAATGACACTGTATATAGTGACATCCGGTAAAGCAAAGAACACATCCAACAGAGGTCATTTCGTTACCGCACTAAATATAGACCTTACTTTTAGGCACCTTTCAGTGTCTACAGCTGGAATCATGAGATATTTCTGCAATGATCGGAATAATTTTGACAGTTTGATTTTTTATTGTTACATGGAAATGATCTTTCTTCAAAGCAACATTTTCTTGTTTTGATTTGTTGAAAATACATAAATGTCAGAAGATTACTGAGTAGGCGTTCTCTCATTACATGTATTCTTTGTTATACGAGGGGGGTCTGAAAAGTTTTCGATCCTACAAAGATACAGGACACTCTTTCAGATTTTTTTTTCAATATAGTCTCCTTTCAGCTCTACACACTTCTCGCAGCAATGCCCCCCTCTCTGTAACCCGTCCAAATAGTACTCGGCGTTTTTCTCTGCAAATTAATTGTTCACGAATGTGATTGCCTCTTCATTTGACGAAAAGCTCTAACCTCCGAGCACAATTAGTTTAGATCAGGGAACAGAAAGAAGTCGCTTGGAGCTAGATCTGGTGAGTGAGGCGGATAGTCAAGCAGTTCAAACCGTAATTCGTGGATTTGCGCCATGGCAATTGCTGAAGTCGAACAAAGCGTTGATTAACACTATCTTTACCATTGAAAAGCTTGTCAAAAAAGGGTACTTTTTTTCTAGACAGTCATAAAATTTTATCAAAAACCCAATTTGGTTTTCAAAGTTCAAAAAGTACCAATGATGTAATCTTTTATTTTCATGCCTATATAAATCTTAACAACGGAGAAACTGTAGTAGCAGTATAGCAGTAGCAGTACAGTATAGCAAAAGGGACGTCGCCAACGTAAATCTCAAAGTGATACATACACAATTGATTTGTAAACTCCACTACATTGAATTTCAAATCCTGGACTCAGATATTCGTGAAAAAGTTAATAGTATTATTCATAAAAAGTTTTTAACGCAGAGAAAGAAATTGGATGTTTCAGTTCGGAATAGACCACTGAAGAAAAAGAAGAAGACCAAAGACAGTGGAGTATTTTCACAACATAAGTTATTTGACAAATTTATCAACTTTACGAACACCAGATTCACAGAACAGGAAACTTGTCTACTGGAAAAAAGTCTAAATTACAATATTAAACCCAACATAAATTCGACAAATTTAATGGTTTTGGGAATTGATACAGATATTGCATTGATGGGGATATGTCACGCCAGTAAACATATTGCTGCGGAAATTTTAAAATCTGAAAAGATGCATTAAGATAGGTTCAATCCGGAATTGATACTAGTTAAGTCTACACGAAAAAAAAAAACGCTTTTCTATCTGAGATCAACACTCATCTTAAAAAGATAGGTTTGGCTTAAGTTTAATACTCATAATTCAATAACAATTTCAAATCAGAATCGAGTATCTATTACATAACTGTCAACATTTTAGGGTCATGTTGACGAGTAAAATATTGAAAATTGGCTTGCATCACATAATTTTAAACGTATATTTTCAATTTTTTCACTACACAGAAAATTATAGATTTTTTAATTTACCTATCACTAAACCGTAGTATTCATGAAAGCAATACTCCATTTCAAATTTCAATTTCCCGATTAAATTCGTTCAAAAAATAAGAGGAAAGGAGACATTTCAAAGAAAATCACTGTAATAGGGCGAAATATAATATGTACTCTCAACATATCAATACTTGTGTGAAGTGGAAAATCAATACGAATATTCCTGATATAAACATATAGGAAAATATTTCGTAAAATATAATTTTATTTCCATGAAGAATATCCATTTCTTGCACTCAACAGCAATTCTTAATTGAAGAAATGAACAACTCTTAGAGTCGTATCAAGAAGAAAGCTATACTTGTTACTGGAAATTATACTCAATATAAGTATATACGAATATTTGATGAAATAGTTTTTTTTTCTACGAAGTATATTTAAATCTTAGAGTCAACAGCTATTCTTGATTAAAGAAAATAACACTTCTCATGTTAATAATAATTGATGTTGATTCAAAAAGAAAGCTTTACTTAGTAGTAAAGTTTTTAAGCTCAGAATAAGTATAAAACTACTTAAATTTCAAGTATATAGAAAGCGTTAATACAAAGTCAACTATACTTGAGGAATGGAAAGATAATGATTTACTTAAAATAACACGATTCATCGTCAACTCAGTGTAGCTTTTTTCCTGCAGTCAATAACATTGTTTTCACGCGAGCTGATAAAGGCAAAACGGTCATAGCCATGAAGAAAGAAGATTATGTAGAGAAGACTATAGATTTTCTAAATGCTGGCATTTACGACAGTCTCAGAAACGACTCAACCTATATTTATATCAGAAGGAAGTCAAGGAAACTTTGAAAAATATTCATTGTATCATGGATGAAACAGAAAAATATAGATCGTTAGTCATGAACCCACAACCACCAAAACTTTATTCATTGATTAAATTATACAAAGATAACTACCCGATTAGATCGGTAGTTTCTTTTGTCAAACCTCCTTCAGTTAAAATATCCGGAAAACTCATCGCAATTATTCAGAACCACACCAATTTCAAATCAAAATTCAGTATGAAGATTTCATACCATTTGATCAAGAAAATTCAAGATATTACACTCCCGGATAATGCCAAATTGATCTCATTCGATGTAAAGAATCTGTTTTCCAGTATTCCTCCGAATGAAACGATTACT
>WOGR01011710.1:0-10460 GCA_015342045.1 Leptinotarsa lineolata | reverse complement strand
TTACTGTACTCCTCCTGCATCGCTCGAAGATTTACGGCAACGAATCACAAATGAATGTCGCCAAATCACTCCAGAAATGCTCCACAATATTCGAGAACGTTTCCAGCAGAATCTCTATTATTGCATGGAAGCTGGTGGTGCCTATTTTGAGCATATGCTAACATGAGAATAAAGTAAGTAACTTCAACTCTAAATTTAATATGGTTCATCTAAATAAAAAAAATGTACACCGTTGTTTATAGAATTCCAAGATCTTTCAAATGATGGGCGACTCGCCCCCAGCTCCCTATTAAAATTCCAAGGGTTGTTCACCCCTCTGCTCCGGGGTTGTAAATGGGGAAAAAATTGTCGTTCTCCCAATAAAAATCGACCTGTCTGAGCGTCTTTTAGGATTTGCAAGATTAGTACCCAAAACCTCCATGTCAAGTTTTCGAGGGCCCACCCTGTATATATATATCAACCTTTGAAAAATACACAACGGTTGAACACCCGGAAAAGCAACTTCACTTATATGTGTGTGTGTTTTTTAAGTTGCTTTTCTGGGTGTTCATCATTTTAGTTTCTAATTTTGTTACTCAATTCTTCTAATTCTGCTTAGTTCATTTAGTGCCCCAGTATTACAAGGTAATATGTAATCCGCCATTTTGTAACTGCGGCCATCTTGAATTTGGATCTTTTTCAAAGTGTACTACTATTCTACTAGTCAAGCCCTGTCATTTGATACCCATATTGAGGTAGTTGTGAAACAATATGTAATCCGCTATTTTGTAGCTGCGTCCATCTTGGATTTACAATTATACAGAATTTATTAAATTGTATTGTCATCAAAACTCACTATGTGTACCAAATTTAAGATCAATCTGTCAACAGGAAGGGGGCTAAACTTCAATCACAAAATTTGATCCAAATAAATAAACTAACAAACAGGGCAAGCTTAATGGAACAGTTTAAAAATAATTAAAAAACGCATACCTCTCAATAATGTTGCTCCAGCTCCCCTATATATGCTCCTGATACCACCCTGTTTATACAATTTCTTGATGCAATCAACTGGGCCATTATATACCTTGGGTGTATTTACTCCTTGTTGAATTTGTAATAAACATTTAATCCTCTCACCAGGAGCCATAATGAGAGTGGTAAAAATTCCAGAAAATGCTCCGGCTGTGAAATATTCCAAGTAAGAATGCCTTGTGCCATCAGATGGACCAAAAATTTTTTTTCCTACACCGTAGCCCATGAAAGATATTGCGAAAATTGGAGCCACACCCACTAGAGGAGCCCCCATTCCTTTGTATAATCCCTTGAATCCTTCATTCTTGACAGTTTTTTTAAAACAATCTAGTGTACTTGTATATAGTGGTGATTCCCCCGATTTGGGGATTGGCATAGTCTGGAGTCGAACCTGAAGAAGAAATATACCTTAAAAGGTCAATGTATGCAAGTAAGAATTTCTCAATAATAATACTGGTCAAGCTGCCTAGACGAATACCATGCAAAAGAAGGTGAAAAAACAAATAAAATTTGTCAATTTACTCTCTGCAGATTATACCTTGACCTTACTTACTCTCTAGCCACCTCAATATTATACTAGCTTAACATGAAATGTCAGAAATGAATAAAAAGTAATGTTTAATCAACAACAGTAGAGAAAAATTGGTCTTTATAAAATCTATTGATATTTACTGAAAATGAAGACAGATGAACCATGTGGTAAAATTTGCAGCTTTCAATAGAAGCAGGCAATAGATGATACCAGAGCCCAAATAGCTTTGCATCCATGAATGAATGCAACATATAAACAAGGACTTCCCTGAGTAACAAGGAAATAAGTAGAGCCATCGGCATTTCTTAAATATAAATAGTAGACGAGCAAATTGACTTTCTTGGGAAAACCCCACTTGTACTTGTCTCTATCTTTGGGGTTTTTACTCAGCCAAAAACTTTAACAAAAATCCCATTTGATCAATATAATCTTATGATTGTTATAGTCAAAAACTTAGGACAAAGAAATATAGGGCAATAGAAAAAATACAAGATTAAAAATAAGTATATCAGTGATTCATGTTGGACATAATATGCAGTGAAAGAGATATCATTAAGAGATTAATAATTCATGTCACAGAAATAACACAACTTTATTCAAATTCAATTAGCTGCAATGCTTGTTCTTGTGTAATCTAAACGAATCATCATTTCATCTGATATTTAAACAATGACCTGTGATTTTGCAATAAATTGTAAATAAACAATTTTCCTTTTGAAATGTATATCAAACAGTTTAAAATGACTACATTTGACAAAGTTTGAATACTTTCAGTGATCCCTGTATTGCGGCAGACATCTTCACTGGTATATGGGTTGACTGCAAGGACAAAGTATCTCTAAGTCTCAGTGGTTGCTGAGATTTCCAAATACTATCTTCACCATTGGCCTAGCAACCCAGATTTTGTTTTCTCTAATAATGATCTTTCATGTTTTGACATCTGCTTTGTAAGACTGATTTCATATGGTAGTCAAATACCAATAAATTATGTTTGCTTGTGAATTTTAATACTGTGCATATTCGAAACTGAGTTTTGAATTATAATTGTTACACTATTCAGGTATAATTTTAATGTTTCTTTGGATATTTCAGCAATCTTCAAAATGATGAACTTGCAGATAAAAATCAAAATATCAGCATACCTACTTCTTGTTTCAATGTATCGTAAATTCCAATAGAGTTCAAAAAAAGCCATTCCATAATTTTTGCTCTGACAAGTACATGTTGGTTAGAACTAAACGAGTTTTGATCCTAGAAGTAGGTCATGATTTTGAAGAACATAACATTCAAAAAGTTTTTAAAGGTAATTACTATGCTGATGAATCAATGATTTTTTCTATAAATTTTAAGGTCTTTTTCAGGCGAGTTTTAATAAAACCAATTTCAATGCAGAATGAAAATACCCAGTTTCAAGCGATTTGTTATGTTAAAGAAAGGTTCAACAATTAAGTGAAAACATTTTTTCAGAAAAAAAGACGAGATTTCATCAGACCTCTCCAAAACTATGATACCCCAAAAAATTGTGATTGCATAAGAGAGTAGACACAGTTCCAAAAGGGGATCAAGAACCCTTTCAAAATCTTCAGTTGTGCAAGCAATAAGTGGATAAGTGAATCACGTAAGGCATGAAAGTAAACCAAGGATTTATATAACACCACTATGAAGTTTTTTATTGATATAAAAGCAACAAATGTTCAACTGAACTTTAAACGTCTTGAGCTGTTCCATTTTTTAATGAATCAACATTGACTGACACTGAAATTTAATTCAATAGGTAAATAAGTAACTGCTATGCTATTTGGACTAGAAATTCCACCAACATTCTTAAAGAATGCTCTTCATTTCGATCCTGATTATATTATTACAATCAGACTTATTACAAATAATTATGCGAGAAACAATAAATCTAGGTTAATTAAATCTACTTGAAAGTTTTGTATTAAACCTTAACACCTTTATAGTGTCCAATGGATGTCCAACTAAAACTGTACATATTCCACCGAAACCACCGCAAACAAAATACTCTCCTGGTCCCATTTCACCCATTTTCGAAAATGAAATTTAAATTCAAAACTTTCAAATAATTAGAAAATTTACGTCTGTCAAAGTCCAATAAACCAAACAAATATGACATTTGACAATTGATGTGCTAAATTGGTTGTCCATGACACAGAATAATTGTTTACTATTTTGTGTCCATGATAATAATTAAGCAATTTTCACAAACATTTTTTAGTTCTAAACGCGTTTCGCTAACACCGTAGCTTCCTCGGTATGAAGCCACGGTAGGGGCAATGCATTTCTACCAAAAAATGAAAAAATTAGATAGTGTTATTAATTTTCAGGGTCGGTCCATTCATAATTTAAATTGGATATGTGGTTTGGTGGCATATCAGATTCACTCCTTGAGAAGTCGTTATTGAACTATTTGTTATCTAACTACTGTTATTCATATTTATGTCAACGAGACATATCAAAACAGTTTATTCTCGAAGATGTGTAGCAAGCAATGTGTGATTCAGATTAAAAAACATATCCTGGGTTCAATTTAGAGAATAATTGTTAAAAAAAACGTGTGCGTTTCGGGACGCCCGACAGAAGTGATAACTTCAACTAATCTAAGTTGAACTATTTAATATTGAAATTTTTTAACATGAGAAAAGCTTAGGTTAAAACCTAAATTTTATGTATATCAATATAATAAAGTAAGGAAAAGTTATTTATCAATAAAATATTGATTATTTTGTGTATGTAAATTTATTACAGCTACCATAAGCCAATTGTTACTTCTGTAGGATCAAATAATGATACTAATAAGGTACATACACAAAACTAGTATCATCATTTTTATGCCACGTTTCACATAATAAAAGAATATTACGTGCTTGCTGGTTAGATTTGCATAACACTGTCAACAGTATATGTCCAGCGCATGCTAAACACTGAACGTCTGTTTGACGATACTTGATGAAAATCCATAACTTTCATAACGTATTCATACTCAAGTATGAAAACGCTTGAGGAAGCTAGTATAGCGAAATAAGTGTTGCGGTTTTGTCACATGGCCAGTCAAAATCTCATAATAAAGTGTTTCTTGAAATTGTAACGATCCGTTTATGAAATACCATTCGAGATAAATATCGTTGATTTAAGGATAACCGTTAGTGAACGACATATGAGAAGCACGGTTTCCAGAAAAGTAACGAACCAAATGCCAAAATATTAATTAATTCTGCTAAAAAGTGACTGAGTTTGTATTATTGATCTTAGATGTGTATGTGTAGTGCACTACAAAAACAAGACATAATGAAGGTAGAACTTTTGATATTTTTTCATATTGCCACTAACCTATTTTCAGGTGATTATGTCAAATGTCAAATTGAATAAAAATTTTCTTTTCAAGTTTCAGTTGGTTAGCTTGAAGTGTGAAGTTTGTCTGAAAAGTACAGGTGGAATTGAATTTTGGTTGAAAGTTGAATTTCATAACCACAAGTAAAAACCTAGTTTACTTTATTTGAAAATATGTTGGAATTAACGATTCATTTGAAAGTGTTATTTGTTTTATTGGTTGGTTTTTGTGAAGGGTATTCGGAAGAAGGAATAAGGCAAGCATTTGGATCAAAATCATGTATTCAAGGTAAGTAGTAACAGAAAGATATGCTCGTGTAAAATACCGAATAATCTCCGACTTGTTAAAATCAAGTTTAATAAATTTCGTTATAATTGTAGGTTAGTTTTTGTAAAAAAAAAATAGGTATTTGATTTGAATGTGAATCGAAATTATTATTCAGGCACATTCTTTTTGACATGAAAAATTATGAACCTATGTTCTAACCATATTATATTTATAGTTATTATATTTTTAGCTCCACTTTCATCGCTAGATCTTCATACTTTCGGAGTAAAGGAATCACAAAACTCCATTATAGCGAATATAGAGTCTGCAGGAGAAGCAGAAAGTACGGACAAATCATCTTTGTCGAGACTGAATGAGCTAGTGCAGTTTAATGAGGTGGACTATTATTTCAAACTAGAAAAAGAAGAAGTAAGCGTGTGAATTTTATGAGGCAATATTTGTGTTATGCATCTAAAAAACTTGCCCGAACATTATATCTAATCTAACTTTTATTCAGGGCCCGCCTCATGATAAAGTCTTCACAGTGTCCCTTACACTGGGAACAGAAACGTATATAGGTGAAGGTAAAAGTCTGAAAAAGGCCAAGCAGAATGTAGCAGCTCTAGCATTACATGAGACGAGGTATGAAACACCCCCCCTAAAGGAACCTTCTGAAAATGAAGAGTCATTAACTCCTACTGTAATGTTAAATAACCTTGGGGCAAAACTTGGAATAGGAATCACTTACTATTTGATTGACAAGGAGAAGCAGGTATGCTATATACAAATTTGACATGTTACTGATAGTACACTTTCAATATTTTTATATCTTCAAATACTACTGTTCAACCTGCAACCTGAGTTTTCGACTTTAATCTTGAGGATTGTTCAAGTTGGTCCAGTCAAAGATAGAGAATTACCTAAAAACTGTCTAGTGCTCTTTTTGTCTTCAGGTAACTGAGAAATGCCTTGGATGCAATTATATTACAAATTGTGTAACAATTCACCATTCAACTCACAAATCTTCTAAGTAGTTTTGATTTGGGGTGATTTTTGGGGCAACTCAACTAATTACAAAAGTATTTTCATACTTCAGAAAAAGGCTGTTAGAATCCTAGCAAATGTGGGTTATAGGGAACATTGCCATCCTCTATTCATTCAGATCAGCATGTCTTTACTATGTAGGCTTATGCCGTATTGTTAGAGATCCATAAAATTTTTGAGAATTTCCTGAAACACAACAACAACCATGATCATTCTACAAGATGTGCGGACTTATTGTATCTTCCCAATTATGAGCTAGCAGTTTGCCAAATATTCTTTGAATTTGTACAATCATTTATATATCCCTCTGTCAAATCTTTGTATTTCGAAAATTTTACATCAGCTATCCAAAATTTCTTATTTGATAAGTTAATTTACTGTTAAAGAATAGGTATTCGGCAATTTTTGATATAGTTATCATTTACGTTTTTGTGATTACTGAATTTGGCAAATTTACACTTTTCGTTGATCTCTTGCCATAAATTCAAGTTGAATTCAAAATGATCAATAAATTACTCTACTATACTCTATGTTTTTTTAGCATATACTGAATTCCAACCTAGTTGTTAGTGAAAGGTCCAAAAAATCCTATGTTCAAAAACTGAATGACTCTATTTATTCAAATAAAAACCTACGAATGAAAAAAGATATAGAAAACACTAAAGGGCCTTTCAAAATAAAGGTTGAAGTAGGAGATCAAGTTTTTTCTGGCTATGCCCATTCAATACAAGCAGCAAGACATCAGGCCGCATCTAATGCTTTGGACTTCTTCATAAAAAATAAGGACAGTCTTGATCTGGATTGTCTCAAAGAAGGTATGCAATTATTTTCTATAATTTTGTTGTTTGGAGCTATTTACTTATGCTTTTTCAACAAATATTTCATCGTTATCTGTAATATTGAATCAAATCATATCGGGTTCTATCTGAAATTTTTGTGAATATAAAGTACACAGATAAAGTTGTACCCGTTCAGCTATCTAGAAATTGTTATTTATGACTTGTTTGTTGATTTTTCTCTGATGAATAAATGATAAATTCCAATTCAAGTTATAAAAACTGTGAGCATATTCAACCAATGAATTTCCCAACCCTTTTTTTATTCAGTTTTGTTTAAAAAAGTATTATACTACTTTCAATAAATTGATGAATGTAACCGTTACTATGTTGTAGGAGATCATGAAAAAAGATAATACTACTATAAAAACATAGAAAGTTTTAATTATCTTTTTTTTCATCAGAATTATGATCAGTTATCTGATCTGAATTTTGCTACCATAACACAATAACTTAATCTATGTTTCCAAGCCATTAGCAAAGAAAAACGTAAATATGGAAGGTTGTTTGAAACTTCAAATGTTGACTTCAGAAACGTCTTTATATTAACTGAAAGAGTTACTGTGTGTTTGCTGATAGCATTTTTGCCATTCGACATATTACTTGACTCCTAGTACTTATTATGTATAAAAATGTACTCAAGATTTTTTCTTCAGTAAGTTCTAGAAAACTTGAAAATTCAAGAAAATCAACCAGATATTGTAAAAAGTTACTGAGTACTGTTACTAAGTATAATGTAAATAGTCCTAACACATCCAGTTTTTCTTTTTTTGTTAGTTCATTAGATGAATTAATATGTGTTATATTTTTCTTCTTTCTGAAAACTTTTATTGTCGACTGTGATCCCCCATTATTTCCTTCTGTATCAATTACTGAGTTGACTAATTTATTATTTATGTCCTCCTATCTATTGAATAAGTGGACACTTATTTCTCATTTCTCTCTTTTAAAAAATGTGAATTTGTAGTTGATTGAATTCTCTTTTTCATATCCATAACTTTTGAAACTAATTTTCATTTAGAAAATAGGACACACCTGAGCAGGCTCATGTGTGTTCTGTTTTCAGGATTTCCAGTAACTTCAAATCATTTCCACAGTAAATAATAATAATAATAATAATAATAATAACCAAAAATTATTGGGAGTGGTGTAATTTCTCCAGTAGAGGATACCACGAGAAAGAAACCTGTGCATGTACGAGGTCTGTTCAAAAATTAAGGTGAATGTTCAAATTTCGCGGGCAACGTATATTTGATTAGCGATTTTTTTATGTTGGTACACTCTTCTCGAACATATGTTCACAGTTTCATCTGTTTACCATGTTTATTTTGTTGGTGAGAGGCATAAAAGTTAGGAGTGTTTTACGTGTTCGGCGATTTTCTACCATCGAAAAAAATGGATCAAATAATTTGCATCAAATTTTGTGTAAAAAATGGAATCGTGCTCAAAAACACCTGAAATGTTGACAGTGGCATACGGTAATTCTACTGTGGGCCAGAAAAATGTTTACAAGTGGTACAAGCTTTTCACAGAAGGTCAAGATGTGAATGACAACGCTCGCCTTTGACAACAGATGGAAATGTTGAGAAAGTAAAAAAAATTGTTATGGAGAATCGTCGAATCACTATTAGAGAAGTTGCTGAGAATGTCGGCATATCGGTTGACTCATGCCATGCAATTTTTTCGAAAATTTTGGGCATGAAGCGTGTGGCAGCGAAGTTCGTTCCAGAATTGCTGAATTTTGACCAAAAAAACCGTCGCATCAGTATCGCTCAGGAATTGTTGAATGACGTCAACGGCGATCCAGATTTGCTCAAAAGGGTCATAACTGGGTATATGGTTATGACATAGAAACCAAAGTCCAATCATCCCAATGGAATAGCTCAGGGGAACCAAGACCAATAAAAGCACGCCAACTTCGATCAAATGTCAAAGTTCTGCTCACTGTTTTCTTAGATTACCGTGGCGTAGTGCATCAAGAGTTCTTGCCACATGGTCATATGGTCAATAAGGAGTATAATCTTGTGTAATACCAAGCAAAAAGCTATGTATGTTAATATTTATCTCAACTTCGCTAAGAGAAAGATTTCTTCAATTCTGAATTTTCGAACTTCGGTCCTGTATCTCAATATAACGTACCATTATGGCAAGACTGAAGAGTGTTTATATAAACAAAATTCATCGGCGTTCAAAAAAAATACATAGTCAGATATATTGGTCACGAAGCTGAAACTGCCCCAGATGTAGAAGTCGTGAGATCTCTATACTCAGCAAAAATAAGTTTTCACAAAGAAAGGTTTGAGAGAGAAAGGTGGTGGATTATGCGTCCATGATTTCTTCCTGGCTCTTGAAAAAAAAGCAGAGAGAGTTCGGTGGAGTTCGTGGGATGAGGCAGCGGTTTCATAGTGAAAGGTTCCAAAAATTTGGGTTATTAAAGGGTTCTCTCGACGGTCGGTCAAGAGCGGTATTTTGTTTTGGGAGATAGTTTTCCTAAGTTAAATATTTACAGTTATTTTAACTATTTTAAAAAACAGGCGGTTAGCGCGATTTCTGGATAGTTTTTTATTCTGACATAAAAATAAAGAAGCGTGTAAGGTTCGAGCAGAAATCGAACAGTGTAGTGCGAAAGGGACGAGCTAGAAAAAGGCAGCAGTGAGTTGAATGTACATGTGTACTAACCATTTTATGATTTCGGGACGGAGTTAGCCATACAAAAATTTGTATACAGAGTAGACCTAATAATTTCGTCATAGTTATTTAACGTTCAGAAATCACCAGCCAAGCTAGAGTATTTAGTTACTCTCGTATATTATAGTAATCTACGGCAGGGCACTTAATTTGAGTTTTATTCAAGTTTAATTATTGTTAATTTTCTTTGTGGTTTTCTTTTTATTTGTCTATTTTGCTGTACCATTTAAAAAAACACTTTATCATTGATTCTAGTATCTTCTGAAGGTTTTAAGCCGACTTTTATTTCAAAATCTACCATAGTAACCTCTTGGAAGGAAGTGTCATCTTTCTCTCTGCTACTAAAGACATCCTCTCCGTGCAGGAGGCCGAATTCAAGCCTTTTTTCGAATTTGCCTTAATATTCAAAATTTGATGTAGAGAAATCCGCATCTGGCTGCCAAATTTAATTAGACAAAACAATCACGGCAATACCGAGAGAGTTACCAAGTGTTGATAGACAGGTAAATGATGTATATTTTTTTTCACTAGTGACCTAGCTGTAAACCCGTAGATGTTACAGTGGTGACTACTACACTTGAAGTTATACGCCGGTTGCAAGAAGCAATACGAAGAAAACGTCCGGTATTGTGAAAAAACAATTCATGGCTTTTGCATCACGATAATGCACCTGCTCACTCGTCATTGCTTGTTCGTAATTTTTTAGCCAAAAACAACACCGTGATCATGC
>WOGR01011708.1:0-10461 GCA_015342045.1 Leptinotarsa lineolata | reverse complement strand
ATGCTTAGGGGCGGAGCTTCATACATGAGAACAATACTCCAAAGAAGGTCTGATCTGAGCTTTACAAAGTATCAAAAGTTGTTGAGGTGTTTGCAGTTTTCTGTTTCGAAATATATACTGCTGCCGGTGAAGATGTGTTCTGGTATCCAAATGAAATGACCAGACAAGTGTTCTGTCGTCAGCAAAGCAATATATTGAATGCTTGGTTTTTTCCAATAAGTCGTTGATATACAATAAAAAGAGTGTTGAAGACAATATGGATCCCAGAAAAACCATATCGTTGATGGTAGAAGTATTCTAGAGATATCCATCGACGGCCACTTGCAGGGAGCGTTCTTTCAGGAAGCTGGGGAGCCATACACAAAAATGATCCGACAAGCTATAGTTTGGCCAGCAAACCCTCATGCCATACACGGTCACAGGCCTCAGAAATGTCAAGCGCGACAGTTCTTGACTCTCCATGTTTCTCGATTGCGTTTTTCCAATATTGATGATCGCTCAATATGTTAAAGCGTTTCAAATATTTGAGGATATGGTGATTTACGACTTTCTCACTGAAAGCAAAGCGACCGGTTTATAGTCATTTGGAAGATTTTCCTTGTCCTTTCCAGGAATAGACTGAACGCGAGCAATCTTCCAACAAAAAGGAAAAACACCTTTCTTGTGAGACGGGTTAAAAAGTCTGCAAGGCGTCTGATTATTATGTTGAGGAATCAGCGAGTTCTTCATAGCGCGGAAACTCACGATGATCCGTTAGTTAGGGAAGCTATTGAGTATGCTGTAGACGCACCTTCCCGATATACAAGGCCTCGACACCAAGTCGAATGAAGCCCTCATATTCTCGGAAAACGGATGAACAGTTTTATCACCCAATCAACCCAGTCAGGTTGGGGTACCTCATGTAGTACGGAACGGATGTTTGAGGACCTTCATACCGTCACATTCTCCAATCTGTTCTGCCTCGTTTGTCCTTCTGACAAACGCACTTTGAAGAGATAAGGGAGCCGGACTCCAGTCAGACTTAAACTAAGACATTCAATCGACAGAACTGTAGTTTCTGCGTTGGGAAAAACGAAAGATCAACTCGAGCGTCACCTTATCTCCTTTGATGATGAGACCGCAGTGGTAGATGAAACGTCAGGCATAAAAACGTGAAGAAAGGCGTCCACTTCATCAAAATTGTTGAAAATAGAAGAAAACAAAGCCCGAAAAAACAGGCCATTTATGAGCCTAGACCCAACGAAGCTGATTCCAGTTTGGCGCTAGTGATCTATGACTGGTTGAAACAGTATTGGTATTCAATCATGGATGCTTGGGTTATAACTTTTCATTTTTCACTTAATTGACTTCAATCCATTTGCAAGGCAATGTGATCGGGATGTAACTCCTCTGTGGTGATTTAGATTGATGAATTTGTAACATGCCATTTATTTAATACAATATTTACACAGATATACCTCTACACAGTTTGCAGCAGTCCATTGGATACATCCTAGGATTAATTTGAATTTTACAAGTGTTAAGACCGATTCAGTATGTGTTTTCATCGATAAATTTCATGGTTAAGAAGTCATAATACAAAATGTCAAATTTTTCTTCTTCTCATATTTCGAAGCAGTTGACATAATCGCTCAGAGACAAACTTAGTTAACTAGAAAATACAGTGTTGCCATACAACTGACGAAATCAATTTTCAATTATTGAACGGGCACAATTGTCAACAGCATATGCAAGAAATACTTCAGTGAAGATTCCTGCACTGACACCTGTCTGATATAATCCTTCGTTATATTAGCCAAGGGGGTAGCTGTTTTCTGATAGGTGACAGTCCATTAACCTACAGTGTAGGAAGTTGAGACTGGCCTGAACGAATTGTTCTTTCAAATGATTTGATTTGTAGCCAGTCTTCTAGTATGCCCACTGACTATATTATGTAGACAACATATTCTTGATATGGAATTTGGAAATTAATGTCAAGAAATATCAAGTAGTTATTTGAATTTAATTTTTTTGTAGGCATATATTGAATTGCAGTACATTTTCAAAACACTTTTTCTTTTTTTTGTGCTATTGTTCAGCCAGATAAATGAATTTATTGAAGAAAATTTACTGAAGTGAATGAATTTGTTAAATAAATCCACTGAAGATAGTAAAATCAATTGAAGTAAAATTGATTGATGACAGAGTTAAAGGAAAAATCATTAAATCTGAAAATTTCTTGGGTACAAATTTCATAAATCAGATCATTATCAACTTACTGCACGAGTAGATTTATTGAGGTGATAAATTTATCATATGGATAAATTTATATTTGTTTAATGATCGCCTTAAGGGGCATATTTTTTGGTAACATATTTGCTGGCTGCATTAGGCACAAGACAGATGACTGAATGATCTTTATGGTCACCATTCATTGAAAGAAATACTCTCTTGTTACTTCGTACACGGGTTTCCCAACTCACTGAAAGAGATATATTTGCAAGAGTCGAAAGGTTGGCATGCGAATATCATGAGATCCCCACAGTTTTTATGTAGTGAAAACAATATACTTTGTTGTCGTAGCTGAGTAATCAAGAGATTATATATAAATCTCAGAGAAATATCCTTTTCGGATAATAAATCGACTGAAATGAATGAATTCGTCTTCTCCCAGTTGCGTTGCTCCTGAATCCTTATTCCTTTCCAAAATGTTGACAGTGGAATTGAAATATCTCCTGAATGATATTCAAGAGTTCGTGTTTCTTGTTTTGGATGAAAACAAAGTGTGTATCCACTAAAACGAACTGTTCCTAAGCAGCACCCAGTAGAACACATTTCTAGTTGAAACAATAGGTATTCATCAACTACATCAACATAAATATTCATAGATGTGAATGTGTTATTTGAAATAGTCAACATCTCTTATGCTGAGTATTAGGGATTTTCTTCAAATATTTCCATTGGCTGGGATTTGAAATGAATGAATGAATGACGTTACGGTGTCATCGATGACATAAGTAGATCAAACTTATTCCGTGACATGAAAAAAAATCGTAATATATGAATGATTTGTAAGTGCTTTCCTTAAAATAATTTCCATATTGGTACTGAAGAGCCCTGAGGCAAGTGTCTTATGGCGAAACACGTGTCTACCATTGAAGATGGCTGAGTTCCATGTAAGTGAATTTTTTTCATCTTTCATTTGGTATATCGTGTAGAAATCTTGTGAATGATATCTAACTCAAATCTAAAACGAACGTTTGGAATACAAATTGAGTAGAAAAAAGTGTTTTTTGTATAATTCAGTGTTCATATAAAAGTATTCGTTTCGAAAGAATTTTTCTTTCGTGTAATTCAATGTTTATATGGAAGTAGCTGTTTCATAAGACTTTTTTTCCCATTGTGTCTGAAAGTTACTTCTATGAATGATCTACACATCTATGTTTAGTGTTATCTCATTTTTTCAAAAATGATTGCTTCCTTCCTTTCTTTGGAAGATTCCCACATTTTTTTATTGAGATGGAGTAGTAGAAAGCCAAAAACTTTCTTTCCCAAAACAATTAAACACTCCTAATGAAATATAACCCCTTCAATTCAAACTATTTTTGGTTTTTCGATCAACAAATAATTTTTCCCTCTTGAAACTTATTTTTGTTTAATAATTTGTTTTAAGAACTGAACCTATTGTTGGTATTTCGTTTCGAAAAAAAAAGTACTTCCTTTCTAGAAGAGTTCAAATCAAAATCGTCTACCTTATCAATACTTTTCTTTCGTGAGGGATATGATTTTGGAGAATGCTTTTGTTTATATACTCTCATAACTCCACAGACACTAGAAGGAGACAATATTTTCTACTTTTCTCACGATTTCATCAACGGACAATCTTTATTGTTTGCTTTAATTTGATTTTTGTAAATATTTGTAATAACATTTTTTTTATCAATATCAAGGTGCAGGTTTTTGATATTTTTTTTATTGGGGTGTATCTTCAGCCATATCAGTACTTGACATTTCAAACATTTTCAACTTCAAAATACCGTATATGTACACACCACAGGCGTTGAAACGTAACCGCCAGCCGATTGCAGTTAAATCTGATTAGCCAGCGTAAGGAGGCTTGTTCATTTTACCCAGTAGATACGAATGTACGCGGTGATCATGCTTTGATCACGCATCTATCGTTGTTTGGGTTGCTTTGTTTGTTGGATAGATATGAACTTTATCCATGGATGGATATACACTATAGTAGGAATAGTATTGTAAATACGACAATATTCAAAGAAAATGAGAACCTGAAGAAGAAAGAATAGAACATCTATTACCTGGATGAGACGTGGGTGAACGCACGCCACACTAAGTCCAAAATTTGGGTTGATGAATCAATAACTTTTTCGAGACAAGCCTTCTTAGATGGCCTCTGAACTGGCTTGAAGAACCTTTCAGGTAAAAATCACCTATCCAATGCCCTTCGTGGTATTAACCAGGGAAGTAGTTGTTTTCGATAGGTGTCAGTCCATAAACCTACTGTGTAGGTGAGATGAGACGGGCCTGAAAGAATGTTCATTTAGATAATTTAAAAATCACCTAATCATACTCTCAAGAAACCGCGTATGTTTGTGAACTAGGTACCTAGATAAGATTGTTAGGTGACGTTGTTCTCCCGTTTCGACTAAACAAAATATATCCCTTTTCAGGAAAAGAAAAAAAGTTGATTGTATGTCACATAAAAAGCGAAACCGGTTTTCTTCCCGACGCCTTGTGGAAAAATGGGCGAGTATCATGAGGAAATGGATGGCATATATCTTTTAAGATTTGTGAAAATGTTTAAGACAACGCTCCATACTATTCCAGAAAAGCTGAAAAAATTCCTACTACAGCCACAGAAAAAGCAGTAATTTAAGACTGGATGCATTCGAAAAGTATACCATTCGAGGATAACATGCTAAAAGCATAACTTTTAAGGATAGTGAATGAACATAGAACCAAATATAAGAAATACATTGTTGACGAAATTGCCAAACCACACAATAGAATAGAATTACGTCTTCCCCCTTGCCACTGCGAGCCCAATAGAGCTTATTTGGGAGGACATCAACAACAATGTTGAAAAAATACTACTTTTAAATTCAGTGATCTCAAAAATATTTTTAGTGAAGCTGTTTCGTCTATTACCGTTGAAAAATGAGATAAGTGCGTAGGACTTGTGAAAGATAAAGGAGAAATATAAAATTTAAGATTAGACTATTTAATGGATGATTTAGTTGTTCATATAAATAATCTTGATGCTAATTTTTTTTGTAGCAGTTTTTCAGCATATGAGTAATCGGTCTACAATGAGAAAAGAATTTATCATTTCATGATTATTTTCTTCAATGTATACGCTAAAACGTCATTTTGAAATCTAAAACTGTTTATCCATTTGTCCTGCTGAAATAAAATGACCCCATTTTCTTGTAGTTCATTCAATTTTAAATACACAAAATCATTTTAGTTTTCTCCATTAGTTAAACATTGAATGATTTTTCTATACCCAGCCGCATATTATCAATCACCTGGGGAATCACCTACACTATGCATGATAATGTTTTGGAGCACTTTGTTTCTTGGATGGACAGAGTGTAATTTAGTCGTGAGAAATCAATTTTAGTCACCTCCTGATTATATTTGTTTAGCGATACATGCAGGAAAAGTATTTGATATTCGAATTACCTTCACTTCACCACACTTCCGGGTTTTCCTGAAGCTGAAAAAGCAAATGCGCCACTGGTATCAAGTCGCCCCGGAGCGCCAATTAATTTTTTTTATGATTCATAATTTGTATGAATTTTTGAATATTTTATTGAGCAGTTCTCTAATGTAATTACTTCACAAAATTCATATATAATTTATCCACCAGGATAGAAAGATAGCGTCCATATCTGAAACTCACTGCCTCATAATCTAAGGAGCGGCTGAGCGTTAGATGTCATGTCACAAATATTGCACACATAAAGAAATAAGGCTTTTCGTGCAGCAGTAATGTAGGAAAAGTCAACTATTCCAATGATATTGAATTCTATTAAATCCAGCGTTATGCTCAAATTCTTCCTTGCTTTTGCTTCTCTTCTCCCGAAAGTCGAATATTATAGTAGAAATGAAATATGTGAAGCGCTGATACTCTCAGATGTCAAGTATTTTTTAGTAATACCCCTAGTCAATTTCATACTGAATTATTTCATGAGCCATAACGAATAATAGTATCCCATTTCCGAAACTTTGTTAGCAATGAAATGAAATAACTCCCATTTGGCTCTTGATTTCATATAATGATGACGTCATTCAATTCCAAGAACAAGCATAAATGCACGATGTCATCAACAGAGGCAAATCGCACATCCATGTTTTTAGAAGAAATTGTGTATTGTGTGAAAAAAAAACTACTAAAATTACTACGAAAGCAGGTACAACTAGCTTTATTATTTGTGGAGATTCAAAATAAATATAGAATAGAGAAAACAACTTCCGTTTAATTTCTACTGAAATTTCCATTTGTTACGACCGGTTTCGGTTTATTAAACCATGTAAACTGACGTAGTTTGACAAACAAATCCTCAAATATACAATGATATATTCAATGTCATTCACAACATGCTACCTGCAAGACAATCCGGTTCCAGAAAATACTATAAGCTGTTCAACTTCACAATATGTTCCCATACAAAACAAAAATCTTCATAATGATGGTGGAGTGATTATAATAATCATGTACATTCCTAGCTATATTTTTTCCGTTAAATTTATTTTTCTTGATCCATTTTCTGATGTGGTTTTTCATTATAGATTCTGGTATCCCCACTGCTGGTTCAGGATTAATATATGGATAGGTAGAATTAGAACCTCTGAATCTATTGAAAAAACTTTTTCCACGCTATAATAAAAATATGTTCTCTCATCGCAAGTTACGCGAACCAAGATAGCATCTTCGGGAGATGACTGAAATTAAATTTTACGGCTATCTTTATATTTTTATATACAATTGCATGGTCAATTGCAATGTCCCTCAACAGGAGGGACATTGAATAGATTCCTAGTATAACTTATCGTGTTATATAATTATAGTACCAGCTCACATACATTTGCTTGGAACATAATTGCTTCCAATTCACAGTTTTTACAAAGAGCATGAGGGTACAGCAATAGGTAACCCGTAAACCGTTGTCTTTTTTTTGGCTAACTTGTTATGAGCAGATTTGAAATGGAAGTAAGAGAAGAGTAAGTTTATTCTCCACGGACTTGGATCTGATACTTTGATTATGAAGTTTTTTCATTTTCGACACGAATAGGAGTAAGGTTGTTTGTCTTGTCTTCAACAGATACCCAAATAAAAATTTCACTTATGACATTGAAAATAACGAACTCTTGGATTTTCTTCTTATAAGCAAACATCTGTCAGTAAGGGGTATCCTTCATAGTGGAAACGAAAATTCAGAGTGTGTCTTCCTAAATCCTCGATTATTCAAAAAGACGAAGGCTCTAGTATTATCCCGGTAAATTGTCTTTGTACAGTATCGGTCATATGATGGGTATTGTAAGACGTCTGTAGATAATCTAAAATGGTTCTGAACAATTCTACCAGAACACGTTATGGCAGAACGAATGAAAACGTGAATTGAACTTGTGAATGATCGATATGAGTTTTTGTATACATAAATAAGAATTGATTTGTGTTTTCATACTGTATAAAGAGAAATGTGATGGTTGACACCACTTGATATTATTGGCTACTCCGGAACTTATGGTTTCATGTTGTAGTACTTTTGAAATGTATGTCATATTTATTTCGATTGCGCCTACAGTATCAAGTATTTGTTATTGTATGTGAACTATAATAATAATTGTTGAAGCCTTTAATGAAAGTGAACCCAATGAAACAAGGAGAAATTATCAAAAAAATGATCTTCTTCACTATCAAGTTGAACTCGATGATGGATATATTTTGAAGAGAAATATTGTTTAGACGAAATAAATCCGTTTTTGAGCAATATATTGTTTCAAAGAAATGTTTCATGAAAAAATTGCATCAAAGATTTTGTTTCCAAAAAAATATTTTGAATTATCTCGTAAAGAATGCAATTGTTTATAAAATTTTTTAAACAATAGCAAATTTTTGTCTAATTTCAAAGGAAAATTAGACAAAAAGTGTTTTCATTTATGTATAATCAATGTATAATAATGTATAATTAACCGGAAGATCAAGGTGAAAATTTTTTGACCACGGATTATTGTTCACTCATTCACCCAGTGAATGTCTGGATTTTTCCAATTTTTAATTTTGATATTTAATAAGTTGAAATGATATTTTTTCATTAAAGGTTCAAAGTTGACGTGTCTAGCGCTAGCCAGAGTACCCGTTTTAGGACCTATTTTCAACCCTCTGGGAAAATTATAAATATTGGTCCTACATTTCCGGGAGGAAGGAGTTTTTTGGGAAATTGATTCCTCTATCAAATTTGAAAAACGTCAAATAGTTTTTGTAATATTTGCTTAGGTCCAAGATGCGCAGTAACGAAGGATTTTAAAATATTCCAACTGGGGAGCCAGCTACGGGAGGAAAAGTTGCTTTCATAAAATAATGTTACGTTTCCATCACTGTTTTTCCGTACCGGTATATTTTCAGAGGCTGAAATTTTTTACGTAGGTTTGTTTTAGATTGTAGATGTGCAATAGGAAAGGATTTTCAAATATTCTACCTGGGCCGCCAGCCGCGGGGAAAAAGATCGTTCATGAAATAAAGTTCATCACTGTTTCTCCCTACAAGTATATTTTCGGAGACTGAAATTTTGTATGTAGATTCGTTTAATATTGTCGATGTGCAATAAAAAAGGATTTTTGAATATTCCAATTGAGGCGCCAGCCGCGGAGGGAAAAGGCGCGTTCATAAAGACAAAATAAATTTTGTCATCACTGTATTCCCATACCGGTATATTTTTGGATGCTGGAATTTCGTATGTAGGTTCTTTCTATGTTCCAGATGTGCAATGATGAAGGATTTTTGAATAATTCAAGAAAGACGCCAGCCGCGGAGGTAAAAGGTGCTTTTATAAAATTATCTTTTAAAACAACAAATGTAGTGAATAATGTACTACTCTAGGTAATTACCGAGGTACCTGAATTATTTTCACCTGGGACAATGTGGGTACATCTGAAAATGCCGAGAATATTGTCTACATATCTGCACCAAAAATAAATATGTTTTTTACCCAGGTCGGAATTCACCATAGTGGTCTCCAAGCTGTTCATAAATATGTCTGCTGAAAGTGGACTAAGGGGTGAGCCCATTGATAAAACTGAATCCCGTTTATGAAACTTGTCGTTGAACTGTAAGAAACTCTGATTCAGGCACACATCGAAAGCTGTCAAAATTTCAAAAGAAGTGATATGGTCTACTTTGTCTTGATCTAATATATCTAAAATGAGGGGCCTACATTCGTTATACGGTATCTTGGAGAACATACTCTTTACACCGAATGAAACTAATATTGAATTGTGTGGCGTGGTTTGGTAACTTATGTTTTCCACTGAAGTCAGAGAATTTTTATTGCTGAGGGGTGGGACAGAATTGGTAATATTTTGAACAACTTGTTGAGACGTATTCCTAGTTCTCTTAAAGGAATGTTTATACACGAAACATTTTAGATATATTAGATCAAGCCAAGGTAGACCATATCACCTTTTTTTGAAATTTCGACAGCTCTCGATGTGTGCCTGAATCAGAGTTTCTTACAGTTCAACAACAAGTTTTATAAACAGGATTCAGGTTCACCAATGGCTCACCCCTGAGTCCACTTTTAGCAGATATATTTATGAACAGCTTGGAGACCACTATCATAAATTCTGACCTGAGTAAAAAACATATTCATTTTTGGTACAGATATGTAGACGATATTCTCGCCTGTTTCAGAGGTACTACTCGACAGCTGAACTAATTTATAACATCCATGAATAATCTCAATAGGAACATACAATTCACATTCGAAACAGAAATAGAGAAACAGATTAATTTCTTAAACCTGACCATTACACACAATCAGAATAAATTTGAGTTCAATGTATTCAGAAAACCGAGCTATACACAGATTACAATCCCAAGTGATTCTTCCCATCATAAATTAGCAGCCTACAATTCAATGTTGCACAGAGCATTCTCGCTACCTTTATTTGCTAACAATCTAGATAAGGAAATTGAAATAATAATACAGATTGGACATAATAATGGTTTCGACGCAAACACATTCCAGAAGTTAGTCAGAAAACAAAGCCGTAAATTCACTTACAGATTAATATTCCCCCAGGTCAAGCCGTCAGAAATGAAGAAATTTGTAACTCTAACATAATTTGGAAAAAGAACAGAGATAATTGCGGGTTTTTTCAGGAAAAACAATGTGGAAGTGGCATTCAGACCACATGTCAGGCTATCTAATTTCCTTTTCAATGCAAAAGATA
>WOGR01011707.1:0-10461 GCA_015342045.1 Leptinotarsa lineolata | reverse complement strand
AGCTAAAGCAAAAAACTCTGTGTAAAAAAGAGACATAAACATACCGTTATTGAGTCAGTGGTAGCGGTTCCATAAATTTTTGCATTTTGTTATAATTTTTTTCTTTTTGCTCTATTTTACGAGAACGGATCCACCAATTTCAGTTTTATGAACGGGGTTGAGTGAGGATTTTTAAGATCTTTGAAATGATGTATTACAAGATAGGGGGTGCCATTTAAAATTATTAAGTGGGGGTAGCTAGGGGTAAGGGGGTTAAACCTAAAATACCACTGGAACCTGTTTGAAACTTCCCTCTCGATATCTAAATTGACGTGTTTTTTGCCTACGGCAAATTCTACCTGCTAAACGAAGTACTAGGGGTGGGAAGTTTTGAAATGAAGGCACTGTATATGAACATTTGCAGATATCGGTTCCGCATGCACATACTGAAATTCCATAATAGTGGCACTAAATTCTCAGAATCATCATTGCATTGAAACGAAAACATTGTTGTCACGTGATTCTATATATTTTATCATCTTCTATTTAAATCAGACACAAGCAGCTAAATGGTCATAGAATAACGGGCAATGTTTTATTCATTGAAGAAATTTCCTGCTAATGAAATGTATTCAACAGCATCAATGTTTATTAAATGAATATGAAAAATGTTGATTATATTCTTCTTTTTCCGAAATGCAGTCTCAACTTTGAAAAAAGTTAGGTTGTGAAGACACACCAGAAGAAGCCATTGTATGGCGAAACACGTGTTGCGTTTTTGTAAAACTGTTTAGTTAAAATCTCACAATAAAGTGTTTTTTCAATACGTTAAAAAATGTCGCAGCCGAAATATCTGATAAATCGATGTCCAAAATATCACGACGTGTATTATTGTGCACATTAAAGCAAATCAACATTTAATTTATGAAAAGAGGTAGGAAGAGTGCTCTTATAGAATGAAAAAAAATTGTTTTGTGGCAGAGAAATTATACTTGAAAAAAATTCGAGAGTATCGTCTTAAAGATGGAAAGATTTATTATTTAGATGAAACTTGGTTAAATCAAGGCCAAACTGTCTCAAAGATATGGCAATAATTAGAAATAAAAAGTTGTTGGCAAGCTTTTCAATAGGTATTAAAGCGCCAACTGGCAAAGGACGGAGGCTCATAAAAACTCATATAGGTAGCGATTCGGGTTTTTTTGAAAACGGCTTGTTACTCTTCGAGTCCGAGAAAACTAGCGAATACCACGAGGAAATGCTAGACGCGCAAAAGTTCCAAAGTTGGTTTTTAAAGAATTTACCAAACAACTGCCTGGCGAAAAGCTGATATCATTAACTGGCTGTCTCAAAAAATTACCATTCGACGATAATATGTTAAAAGTACAATTACTCAATATTGCAAGGAAACATATACCTCAGTTGAAGAAATATGTTGTCGACGAAATGGTTCGTGGGAGGAACATAATTGTACACCGCTTCCCTGTTTACCATTGTGAGATAAACCCGATGGAGCTAATATGGTCTCAAATAAAAAATCAAGTGGCGACGGAAAACTTGACTTTCAAGATGGATGAGGTAAAAGGCCTACTAGCTACTGCGATAGAACATGTCATATCCGAGTCATGGAAAAAATGGATTAGACATTTGATTAAAGAAGAAGACAAAAAGTGAGATCTCGACACTAGAATGGACATTGCATTTGAACCATTGATTATTACCTTGAATAATAGCGATCGCGATAGTTGCTCATCATCTGACGAATTTCCTTCAGACCATAATGAATAATACAATACTGTGAGTAATTTCAAACTTCTTGCAGTGGTAGTGGATTAATTGATTATTTCCTTTTGCGATTATTTTCAGAATTTCACCAAAAAATCTGAATAGACCACCTAGAGTCGTCAATTTTACATAAATTAGATGAAAACTTTTGCTAAAATGACGTTCTTCAATTATTTGTGAAATTCTGCAAATAATCGCAAAAACCATCTGGGTAATCTAAATGTAAAAATTGGAATTTTGGTCTGAAAATTTGAATTCATGCCTTCTTTCAAATCATAAAAATCATTCATTTTTCAAAACTTTGTGTAAAATAATAACGGTATCTACTTTTCTCATGAAACATTTTCACGTTTCATTACTTTATTCAGATTTTTTTGTCAGTCTTATTTCCAAAAGATGCAAATTTTTTATACGAATGACGTTTTGCAATTTTTCTCCCCATCCGTGGACACACTGTATATTTTTTTATATAATTTATTATATTAATTACTATTTGTGAATATAGTTTTTGAATAATTATAATGAATGCTTTTATTGAAAGGTATACTAGCAATACACTTGAAATAAATTTTGCCTCATCTGTTTAGTATAATTTAAGTACATCACTGCAAGAGACAGATTAAGGCAAAAACGTCATAGTAATTCTTGAGAATTCAGTGCCTACTATTTTGAAATCAAAGTATAGTAAATGGGAATTTGCAATGAGGGCTTTTTGATATATCGATAACAATATTATCATGTTTGTGCCAGTATTCTTAGTAAAAATGCAAAATAAAACGTTTGGGCGGAAAAAGTTAAAAGTTGTTGACTTGTCAAAATTTGGATAGCCCCGCCTCCCCTTCCCTAAATTTAACCCTGAACATAATGTTCACCATATTTTTTCTTTGATTTCTTCAATATAGCCATTATTACAAAAATCATCTTATTCAAACCATTTCTGAGAAATTTTTATTGAGCACTAATGTTGAAAGTCCCAAAAATCCTTACATGTGACTATTCTTAGGAACTGAACGTTTAATGTGTACGTGCTGATCTCATGTCATTCTTGGAAAATTGAATAATTCAATTATCCAACATGGAATTTCACAATGATGTCATTACTAAAAATCAAATCATGAGGTCAATTCATGTATTCAATTGTGAAAACACAGCTCATTTGAAATTCTGGGAACGTTGGCGACTGATGCAATCTCTTGTCATTATCATTTCAACATTGAAGTGACCAGTCTCGATTGACTTCAATTTTCATCTCAATGCCACATCCAGTTTTAAATTCGATGCCAAAATCTCAGTTTGAATATCAGCTCCAACATCTCTTCTTTTTCTATTACATCACCAAACTCGATCAAAAAAAACCGAATCAACCCCCGACCCACTATCTGCAGTTCGATTTTGGTGTGAGGGCTGAGCTCAAAGGTGAGCACGCCGACAATATGGATTCAATTCAAATCCATGTTTTTTTTATCGAATCGTGGCGCAAACATTTGATAGATTCAAAATTGAATTCATAGGCTGAGGACAAATGACAGTTTACGTTCTGTAGCAAATGACAATTTAGGTTTCTTGGAAAATGGCAGTTTCCATGGCCATACCTGTCACGTGTTTCCGGCTCGGGACGCGCTCCAAGTTCAAATATTCCAGAATAATTAATTTGAATTTCTCGCCAAAAATGGCCACCGTCTTGGGCTCATGGCTCCTTTCACTTATCTAATTAGTATAAATAATTTTACAAATGAATCGCTCATAGACACGGATAAATTCATAAAGATGAATAGAGTCTCCTCTGTTGGATTAGTTTGTCAATTCTTATTGAACAGTCCCCATAAGTAAAACGGAGAGGACTTTCCGTTTTTATTCTTTTGACAAGTGTATTCAGCTTCCCAAGTTATTTATAGCCCCCATAAGGATGTTAAAATGGAAATTATTATAAACTAACTGACCCGACAAACGTTGTCTTGCCACATAAAGAAATTTCTATCAGAACAATAACACTTATTAATCCCTTAATGCTATAGTGTACACAATATTTTTCGTTAGTCAATATTTAGCTAACACAAACAAACTGGAGGGTTTACCTACTCAAGAGCATGCCACTTATAATTGTCCGTGTGAAAAACACGGTTTGCTCAAATCCAAGCCACAAACGGGCATTGTTTGGCCTTGGGACTTTTTAATAGTCATTGCAAATGCCAATCTAATTGGAAATTGCATGTAATATACGACATTTTTCATTTTGTTATCAGGCGCAAGAACAAATAAAAGCATGCCACATACAATCGACCATGTGAAAAATATGCATTTTCTATATCATCTATTTCGTCTGGTCAAATTTTTTCGATTAACCGTATAAGAATATTTGTTGCAGTTGCCTAGCATCGCGATGTGTAAGCTGAATATCGCGTTTTTTCAAGTTTTCACCAACAATGAGGCATTCGCGATGTTTTGAATCTTAATTGCTTTACGGCTTTGTCGGGAAAGATCAGATCTTCTCGGTAGCGGTATTGTTAATAATAATATCGTGACAATAAGATATAATGATTCTTGCACAAAACAAATACATAACCGGTCAACTTTGCGATAATTTGAAACAAACCATAGACATAGACAACATTACGTGAACTGTCAATTGCGTTTTATTACAACAAATGAGCTTTCAGTTACGTTTTATCATAACACGGCACTATTATCACTGATGTTTTTTGCCTGTTTTATTGTTATTAGTTTTATTAATGAAATTTCATATTCCAATACTTATTATCCTATTTCCGACAAAATCCAAAAACACAAAATTCATAAAAATTGGTCCAGCCGTTCTTGAGTTCTTTCATTATTATTATTATTTTATTGGTAAAATAACATATTTCAATACTTATTATCCTATTCCCGATGAAGACAAATCCAAAACACAAAGATCATAAAAATTGGTCAAGCCGTTCTTGAGTTCTTTTATTTTTTTAACCGTAGTATGCGCTGGTCAAGCCAGCGCAAAACCGATACATTCGGGAGGGCGCCCCAGCATTATCAACCAACGACCACTCCCCACACCGTGGGGGAAGTGTTAATTGGGTCAGAGAATCATGTGCCCTAAGCAGGTGCAGTGAGCCAAGAATGACAGCCTTCTGCATCTGTACAGCTAATATTTCTGCCTTAGTGCGCAGGCCGGTATGATTTCAAGATTCTAGAGTAGACAGGGCATCATTCTACCAAGGTCTCCAATAATCAAAACAACCATCTTTACAGAGTGGTCTGGATAGAGTCTACGTAGTTCGAAGAGAGAATCTCGATATTTGATCCGTTTTTCCTCCTCTTTGCGGAGGATATTCGTCTCGCCAGGAGCTGAGAACTACACGACAAATATCGTTTTGTTCTGGTGGTTGAGAAGGACTACATCAGGCTTATAAGCTTGTTGTAGCCTGGGGGTGGGGAACGAGTAGTTCCAATAAATTCGGCACTTGTCGATCCCCATAACGGATTCAATATCTCCCGGAGCGTAGGGCAACACCGGTGTCTCGTCAATACCTTAAGAGTGCCGTAGATGGTAATAAAGCACTCTTAGGGCCGCGTTATGTCGATAGATATAGGCCGAGACCACATATGCTGGACATGATGACAGCAAGTGCGTTAGGGTCTCGGACGCCTCGCGGCAGGCCCTGCACCTTGTGTCAGGAACCTCTATACCCATCACACGACTGCGGTAGACTAAGGTGTTGAAGACACCATCCTGGCATGCCATGATGAACCCTTCAGTTTCCGACTTCAGCCCACTCGACCTGAGAAAAGCGAAAGTCAGGCGCTTTAATAAGGCAAGGTCTTCAATTTTATTAAAGAAGACCCCATGCATTGGCTTATCCTTGTGTTGCCGCAGAAGTGAGGTGATCTCTGCAGCTTTTATATGAGCCTTTTGCTGAACAGGTTCCAACTCGGTGACAGAGTTGTGATCGCCTCGTTCAGTTTCAAAAACTAAACCGAGTTCACCAGCTGCTCGGGCAGCGGCCCTAAAGAGGAATGCTTCAATTCCTGCTCTCTCATGTTCGCGGACCATGCAGAGAAGGGGATCCGCTCTCCTGATGACTTTAACCGTGCCCCGATGGGCACAGGTTATGTCATGCTTTCTTTGGTGGAATCTTCATCTTGCAATGCATTAGAAACACATGTCATGAAAGGTTTCTCAGAATCATTAGCATATTCGTGTTTTTGTTCTGATTGGTTAGGTTGATTTGAACGAGGCTTTAACTAGTCTCCATGCTTTCTTTTTGGAATTCCATTTACCTCAACGATATATGAATAAGGTCCAGTTTGATAAATTACTATTCCTGGTGTGGATCCTTTACCTAGTTAATTATTCACCCAGGCTGCTTGATTAGAATGGAAGATCGAGTCCTTTGAACCACGATCATGAATTTATTTCTGATCAAGTTTAGTCTAATCCATGTTTCGGAATAAGTCAGGTTTCAATTGGTCAAACAGAGTACGTGAATGTCGTCCAAACATCAATTTGCTTAGAGCCCTGCCTGTCGAACGTTGTATAGTATTACGATAAGTCTGCAAGACACCGTAAACGTTCATCTTGATTCTTCTCTTGTTCACTAGCTGACATGCGATCTTTGAAAGTCTTCACTGCTATTTCTGCAAGTCAATTTGTCTTAGGGTGATATGGTGTTGAGTGAATATGTGTGATACCGTAAGACTTGCAAAATAGTCGGAACTCTTCAGCGGTTAACTATGGACCATTATCCGACACAATTATTTTCGGATAACCTTATCTCGAAAACATTTCACGAAGCACGTTTATTGTTGATAACGTGATGATGTTCTTCTTTGGAAAGATCTCGAGCCAGCGTGTATAAGGATCTACTATTATTAGCAACATGTGGGTACTCATACTACATGTACTCGTGACCATGGTTACGAAGGAGTACTCTATGGATACAATGAAAGTTTATGATCATTTTGTTTAGATAGTACTCCATGGATATAATGAAAGTTTATAATCATTTTGTTTAGATTCTTGACAAGAAGTACATATTTTGACGAAACTTACGATGCCAATGTCCACGTTCAGCCAGTACACATGTAAATGTGCACTGGACTGCATAGATGTCCATCATGAAGCATCATCAATATGGAAGAATTTCATTTGATAGTTGTCTTCAATGCATCTTATAACTCTGATGAGAATAGCGCCACTTGATGTTTTTGACTGCAAAACTTTCTTCCTGGAAGGTGGTGTAGTCTAAGATGCAGAAGTTGACTTCTATCAGGTTCCAGCTTCTTCGAAAGGTAATGCTTTTGATTCAGGAAGTGGTAGACGTGATAATGCAGGTGCATTTTCTGATGGAAAATATGTATTCGAACACACTGTACTTGTGCTAGGGAATTATGAAAAATTACAAGTGTGAGAGAATGGATAGAAAGTAGTGTAAGGTTCGAAGTATTGTTCTGTATGATTGAAGTTTACAATAATAAAAATAGTTTCAAATAAACTATTACAAAGTTATTATTACTATTAAGGAAATATCTGAAATTTTCTTTACCTGGCTGGTATGCTATGTCAAAATCGTAGCTATTCAATGTCATGTCCCATCTGAGAAGTATATTACTAGCAATCTTAAGTGTTTCACGGTCTACACTAGCTTGTGATCTGTTAATAGTGTAAAAGTCTTGCATATAGATAATGGTGGAATTTTGTAACTGCAAACACGATTCCTAAAGCTTCCTTATCTATAGTAGAATATCAGGTATCTACATCACTCAAAGTGCGTGAAGCATAAGCAATTGGTTTGAGTTGCTTATTGGGGAATTCGTGGAATAAGACTGAGCCAATACCCTTCGAACTCGCATCACTTGTGACTACTACTGGCAATTTAAGATTGAACTAAGGATATTCTTTAATTCATGGAATAATTTTTCATCGTCAACTGTCCACTTGGACGTTAAGTTGTTTTTCAGGTATCTATCCGTTCCGTCGATATCTGCTAGAAGTTGGTCCATTAAGTTTTGGAATAAGGATGGTGCAAAATTTAAACCGAAAGGAAATCGTTTATAGCGATAATAACCTCGAATTGTTGATATAACTAAATATTTCTTAGAATCAGGATGAACTTGCAGCTGAAGATATGCATCCTTCAGATCGATTTAGGAAAAGTATCTGCCCCCGTTGACTTTTGACATTATATCTTCGAAACGCTGAAAAGGGTAATAATTTTTTTACTATGGATTTCAAAATAACTAAAAGAACAATTCGACACCTATCAGAAAACAACTACTCCCCTGGCTAATACCACGAAGGGCGTTGGCTTATATCCGACAGGTGCCAGTGCAGGAATCTTCACTGAAGTATTTCCTGCTTATGCTGTTGGGAGATACAAGTGCTGAAATCGATTTTCAATTATAGGAAGGGACACACTTGCAGACCTGTCTCGGACTATTTGGCCACTCGTCAGTGCAAGGTAGTGGCCATCCTTAACCTAAAGTTGATGATATTCCATAATAAAAATTGAATTTTTTTCAGAGTATCATTCCTCGAACCAGGCTGAAGAGAACGACAAACAACAAATTTGTCATTGCCCCATCTGGTAAACAAGGTAATAGCCAACCGCATATTTAAATTCGCCCAATTCCTCGTATAAGGAAAGAAGCCATATATTCAGTGGGCATACTTGAAGACTGGCTGTAAATCAAAATAATTAAAAGAACAATTCTTTCAGACCAGTTTTGACTTACCTACACGACCTTCGTGGTATTATAGTCTATATACAAAGGTGATATTAACCAGGGGAGCAGTTGTTTTCTGATAGGTGTCAGTCCATTAACCTACAGAAGTATGTTGAAAGCAATACATCAATCGAGACCAAATACAGGAATGTTATCTGTTTCGGTTAAGTAAAGAGATAATATTTTTAGTCGACAATTGAAAAATTCAACTTCTACTATTGCTATTCAAACAGTTTTGATTTCGATGTCTGTATAGGCCACTCAGTTTTCAGTTTGTTCAAGAGACGGATTGACATTCTGTTTCCACAGCTTTTTACCACATCCGGAATGTGCAGCCCCTGGATCATATAACATATCTATTTCTTTGCCATAGGTTTATTTTTATCATGAGCATGCTTTTGTTAGCGGAATATGTTTCGGACATTTGTTGTTATAGCAGAGCTATAACTATCACCACTTTCATTGCCGTCCTTCGTTTCGGCGTCTATACATGTCCTGTATTATTTTTCTGCTTTTGTATTTGAGCATTTACCATCGTTGTGCAAACTTTTGATGAATGATTCACTTCTTCATATGCTGAGCACTTTTTATTTTTAGCAGGACACGAGTTTTTTTCCTGTGGCGTAATTTTCCACATAGTAAACACCCTTTTTCCATGTTAAAAATCAGAGTGTTATTGTATTTATCTTGCTTAAATTCATTACTTCTGTCGTTACGTTCAAGATGTTCTGACTTGATCGTTTGAAGCCTGAATTTACTGCATTTGTATGTTCAACACCAAACTGCCCTGATAGATTCGAAAGTTGTCTTGACTATAGTGAATCCTGTTCCAAAACAAGTGTTGTTACTTCAATTTCTTTTAGAGTGGCTGTATTATTTGGATGTAACCTAATTAATTCCTGTTGCCAGGCCATGTTGTTGATACCAATAACTAGTTGATCTCGAAGACATTTCTTCAAACTATCGAAAAATTCACAATTTTCTGCCAGACCACAGAGAGTGTTCATAAGCTGCATAATGGTTTCACTGTCCTTCCGATAACGAGGCGCAAATACTACTCATTCAGAGAAAATAATGTTTCATCTTACCATGATATTTATTTGGAACGTTCACGATATCGTCAAAAGATTTTATTGTCACTTCATCTGGCCCAAAATGATAAACCAGAATTTCAAAATGTTCAGATCCTACCTTGCTTAAAAGCAAATTACGTCGTTTCACTTTAGTAGGCTCATCGTTTGTGTCGTACTGTTTGATATGTTTATCTGTCTTCCAAACTCAATGGTTTATCCTCATCGCCATGAAATGTAGTATGGTTGAGCAATCAATAATCAGTGTCTATACTGATAGTCCATGTGTTTATTGTGATAATAAACGTCACATAACATTATAACTGTCACTTGAAAACCGAAAATTAAAATTGTAAACAAGTAGAGTCGCTATACGAACATGAATACAAATTGAATTGAAAACCTATGATACAATCATCATTTGCTGATGCCAATTTGGTTAGCGAAACGCATATCGAGTGAAAATACTATTGTTCTGGTTGAGAAGTGCTTTAAATAGACAAACATGTTCAGAAATATTTTCTATTAAAGAGGAATATCTTTTAATTTAGTTACTCAATGATGGATTTGAGTTCCATGACTAATTTTTTTATGAAATGATTTTTTTTAACGGAGGTCCATATTGGCCACACTTAGATATGACTGGCATGTTTCTGATATCAGGATTCGATCTTGAGTTTTCAAGTAATTAGACTTCAGTTCGTTAGTCTTTAGGAATCAGTTTTATGATTTCACAGAGGGATTAGCTTTTAGGAAAAAAGCTATATGTTGATTAGATCGAAGGGGTTATATTTTATTAGGAGTGTTTAATCTTTTGGAAAAGAAAGTTTTTGGCTTTCTACTACTCATCGATGACATCGTAACGTCATTCATTCCTTTATTTTGAATCCCAGCCAGAAGGAATATTGTTTAGATT
>WOGR01011705.1:0-10461 GCA_015342045.1 Leptinotarsa lineolata | reverse complement strand
GGGTAACACCGTGAAGGGCGGCCCAGATGTCCGTCAGGACCATCTCCCCGCCAATCCCCCCAGCTCAGTCCACATCCCCCACTTGTCCTTCTGACAAATCTCAGTCGAAAGGGTAAGGGAGCTAGGCTCCAACCCGAATGATGCGCAGATGAACCTGTCGAAGTTTTGACACATTTCATGAGGCGTGTTCAACATGTAATAAGGTTTGAACTATCTTTGGATCTATTTCATTCATCTTTCTACCGGGAAATTCACTGTCTTGTTCAGGTCTATCTTTCAGTTTTTGTATTGAGTAATTCATTTAGTGAAACTATAAAAGAAGACGATTACATTCCAGTGGTGAAACGAAGAAAGTGTTGTGTTAAAAACTGTACCGATACAAATAGTGAAAGACATCGCTTTCCTAAAAATGAGTCGGATATTTACCAAGCTTGGATTCGTAAAATAAAACCCCCTTCTTACAAAAACGTATCTGTTTGAGAGTAACATTTTTCTCGAGACTTTTTGGATGAAGATACCAAAAGAGGCTGGAAGAGAGCTGCTTCAATATTGTACAATCATTGTTCTTTGAATTCCACATATAAATATGTATGCAAAGACAAAGAAATGTGAATGTATGTTATGTGAAATATTCTCTCTGAAATTTTCGAAATCAACATCTAATGTGATTTTTGAGCAAGTTTCATTCAATGCATGATTCGAAAATGCCTTTCGAAAGTTTTTTTTTTCAAAATATCAATATACTTTTAACGACCAATCTACAATAAATAGAAATGAATAATTTGAAACATTTATTCATTTCCGATAAAATTCTTTATCAAAATAATATATGCTTTCCAACAAAAATAACACAAATACTAATAAAAGCAATATATTATCTGAATATTTTAGTATACCTCCTACATATATACGAACCCTACACCTTCGTATATAGAATATACACTATACCCACACATATTTGATTTGTAAAATAAATTTCGTCACACTTGACACGAACACTTTACATTACAGGTCTCTGCTACAAACTTTTTGAAAATCAAAAGCTTCTGATTACAGACACAATCAGTGATTGGTGCATTAAGTTTTGTCATGAACAAGTATTCAGATATATTGGCTTTGTATATAGACTATTCCAAATACAAAGATAGCGCCTTTGTATATAGACTTATACAAAGATAGACTTTGTATATAAACTTATACAAAGATAACACCTTTTTATATAGACTATGATAGCAATATAATAGCACCTTTATATATAGACTATAATAGCACCTTTGTTCCTTTGTATATTACATACAAAGAGCACTATCCGACACGAAACATTTTGCAGCAGAAGCATCGATTTTATTTGTCAAGTAGATTATCCTAGTGAAAAATAGATGGCAGAAGTTAGCTCACTGGAAAATAAGAAAAGGTAAAGTTAGTTGCCTATATGATAATTAACTTAGGATCGCAGAACACGTAACTTGAAGCATCTTAAAGTTAATGTGTTCCGTGTTTACATTACCATCGTCCATATTATTGTTTACTGTTATTGTCACGTCAATTTACTATGCAGAAATGGTAATTTTACATGGATTTGACATTCAGTAAAAAAGGTAGAATTGAAGAAAGACGGAATTCCACCAATAATAAGTGGCATGTAGAATTACGGAATTTTACTAAAAGAATAGAAGGAAATTACGAAGTAGTTCATAGACATAATAATAAATAGTCACCGAGTACCATAAGCAAATATAGTTTTGTTCCACTGTTTTACTGATTATAACAAAAACTACAATTCCAAATTGTGATGAGTTTCTAACTTTGTCTCCTGTGATTGTGTTGTGATTTGTTCAGCATTAAATATCCTCTATTCCATTGCAAAATTGAATGTAAGTGTACAGCTAGCTTTTCATTATTATTGTATAATTTGATGTTTGTTACAAAATGACCTTTGATTTTATAGTAGTTGGAGTTCAACTACTTTAATATTTAATCCTAAAATTATCACTTTCAAGGGCCACAAGTGTCACTTATTGGAAACGGAAATAGATAATCATGGAACTTTGGAGATAAGTAGGTTAAGAGTGTTATTTGGTAGTTATATGTTTTTCGAAAAGAAAACATCATTTTTTCAGGTCTGATAATGATAATATTATATGTCAGAGGAAAATACTCAAGAATTTTTCCACTGGCCTCTTTTGGGACTCACCTTCAACCATCTAAAAAATCAAAAAATTGTTTTGGGGAACTTCATACAGCTGTTGAAAGGGAAAACTTCTACTTCACTACAATAAGTTATTGTGTAATTCTCAATGTATTTTGGCCAAAGAAATTTGTGCTGCTTATCAAAAACTTGTATTGATTGCTTTTGCTCATTAGAAAAGAACTTCCCACTATATTTGAATAATTGACAGTTCTCTTCTTAAGTAATATCTCCAATCTTCTTTTATGTCTATTGAAGAAATTCGGAAATAAGACTACTTTTGAGAGAAATGCGAAGTATAGCTGGTTTTTAATCCTGAAGGTGGATCCAGATTTCAGTCTATGAAAGTACTTTATTAGTAGATCTTTTTTTGATAGGTAAAATTATTGAATATGACATTTAACTGATGAACAGCATATTTTTCTTCATGAGAAATATGTTAAATTCAGGCACTAACTTATTGGAATGAACTAGAAGTCATTCATTTCAAATTTTTTATCTTTTCAGATTGTGGAATGTAAAAGTTCCCAAAAAGGTAAGTAAGTGGGATTAATTCACAAAAATGAATTTTGTTTTTCAATATACCCAAATATTCTAGATTTGCTGATCAAAAGTCCATTTCCTGTTATCTCTCCCCCTATCCTAATGAATGGGGATAATGTTTATTCAATAATGTTTCTTGGTTATCTATTCTGTCACAAATAATCAAAATATGCACTGAAAATGTTCGCAGTTGTAGTAATCAAGGTTTGCTACAGTTGACATGTATTTAGCTAGTTCTTCATAAATTTGTTGTTTCAGTATGTCGAGTAAACATTAGTTGAGTAGTAGACTTTGTTTTTTGTCTTCTTATCAACTGATTTGATCCAAGCAAAAAATATTAGCCTTGTAGAAATAAGGTAATTGAAAAGATTTTCAAGATGCTTTGTGTGGGTGGAAGACCCTAAATTGCATATGTGTCAAGTTGACGAGACACTTTTCGAAATTTGCAAAACGAATGATTTCATAATTTGCCGCTATTTATTCGCTAATTAGTTGCGGATAAAAATATTATTTCGCCCCTTTTTTAAAACATATTCATGGTGTCTCGCTAACTTGATATCAATTTAGCGAGACAATATGTATTTAAAAAAAAAGGTGCGAAAAAATATTTTCTGCCGCAATTAATTAGTGACTAAATATAACAAGCCAATAGGTCTATTCAAAGTTCTGGAAAACTTTATAATAAAAAAGTGGTATCACTAACTTGATATCAAGTTAATCAGACAACATGTTAGCGAACAACAATTAGCGAATTAATATACTAAACCAATGGTCTAGTCAAAGTTCTGGAAAACTTCATAATAAAAAATTGGTATCGCTAACTTGATATCAAGTTAGCCAGACATCTATTTTTTTTAAAAAAGGTGCAGAAAATATTTTCTTCGGCAACTAAGTAATTAGCGAATAAATATATCAAACTGGTCTAGTCAGAGTTCTGTAAAACTTAATAATGAAAAAGTATCGCTAGCTTGACGTCAAGATAGCGAGACAACATGTATTCTTTTAAAAAAAAAGGTGCGAAAAAATATTTGCTTCCGCAACTAATTAGCGAATGAATAGCGGCAAATTGTGAAATCATTTGTTTTGCAAATTTCGAAAAGTGTCTCGTCAACTTGATATACATCTAAATTGCAATGCCAGTGACGTGATAGACTTCATTACTTTCTGTACCTCATAGAAATGAGGTAATCACGCCACAATTTTTGACATTTTTGTTATTCATCATTTATAAAGCAACAATAGCAGAGTGACAACCTGTCATCTTGTTTACTTAACATTTTCAAACAGTAAATTGAAGAAACTAGCTTTGAAGAAATCTGTATTGCCATCTCAGAAACGGTAAGCCATACTAGGTCAGTTAAATTGGATGAAAGTTTCCCATTTTGAAGAACTAGAATGATCTCTTTTCAGTTGGGGAATATCAGTGGTTATCTTCGAAATATTCTTCAAAAACTAGAATTGTTGAATTTTGTTTTTTGGCTCTACCGCCTCCATTTCTAATGATATAAAAAAAGACATATTTATTATAATCTAATATAAGCCAATTTTCAATGCGACGTTTCGTACATCAGATAACATAATCAACATTTTTTATTACAACATATCTGCGTTTGTTATTAGAATGGCTACAAAAATCAATGAAAAAAACTAGAGGTCGTTATTCGAAAAAATAAAGTTGATGAAATTTAATAAACGAAACTTCCCATTGCAAATTGGTTTATATCAGATTATTGCAAAAATAAAAACAGTATTGAAAATCCCTCTGCCTTTTTTTATATCATTTGAAATGAAGACGTCAGAGCCAAAAATCGAAATTCGACAATTCTAGTTTTTTGCGAATATTTCAAAATCAACCACAATCCTCGATCCGGAAAGAGATTATTCTAGTGCCTCAAAACAGAAAACTTTTGTCCAATTCAATCGACCTTGTAAGTCTTACCATTTCTGCGATAGCAATAATGGGATCAGCTAAAAAAAACGCTTGTATATGTATTGTTCATAGTTCATAACATCAACAGTATTGTGGTTGTATGAGTTTCATATAGTTAGTCTTTATTTTCGTTTGTTTCCGTACCTATGTTGTCAAATATATTTTCAACGTTTTTTTAACATGGATAAACTAATGTTTGAGCGCTGATGATGGATTTAATGAAGTCCGAAATTTTGCCAAAAACTAAATCGTTCATCTACGAAAACATTTTTGATGCCTTTGATCACCGATCCTCACAAAGTTAAACAGTATATGTCAATATTTATTTTTTACGACATTGCCTATTTCAACAGAATAATTAACAAATTCACACTATATGTACTGAAACTATCAGCTAGATGTAAGGAAATCATATAAAAAGAAGAAAGGCAAATATAAGTCAGTCAATTACAATCTTTTCAAGGTCTTTTTGAATGATCCCAAAGAAGAATTGAAAAGTTCAAAATCTACGTTGTGAGTGTTTGCAAGTCTCAAAATTATACCTATATGAGTCTGGCATAGTTGATATGATGAAAGGGTACCTTGAAGATTTCTGTATTTCTTGTTCTCTTTGGATTCACATGTAAATTTATAAGTTCAACAAGTTCCAGGTAATTAATACCATTGATTATTTTAAGAATAATATCTGATTGATTACTTTCAAGCATATCAATATCCATATTATATGAAGGCCACCAAATTGAGGAGTTGTATTTTATTATTGATCTAACAATTGGGCAATATGAGAGTGAAACCTAACATTTTCAGTGCTCTTGAAGAAACATTTGCAATATGGGGATTGAATCACATTTTCGTGTCATTTTTTTTTCAATAGGCAAGCTGATTTTACAAATTACTCAAATATGCTCAAAGATTTTCAACATAACGTTTGAGAAATGATTTGCTGTTTTCGAAACCAATGTGGAGTTATCCACATCCACAATATACACTGCAGAAAATCATGACAATCTAATTTTCACTTTTTCTGTAGATTATTTCTTTTATCATGTGGTAACATTGCTATATTTTAAACCGTAACAGATACAAAGACGATTAAAATAGAAAAAAGGTAACTGTCATCGGGAACAATACAATGGGCGAAAAAAATTTACAGGGACTCTCGCCCTTCTCGAGTCATACGGGGAAACCCAAAAATGCTGTTTTTCGTTTTTTTCGAATGGAATTGTTATTTCGGAGAATTTCAAAAAATGGAAAAGGAAAATGTTATTGTATTCGAAGTGTATTATAACGATGTAATAATAAATATTCGATAAAACGTGTCGTGTCAACAAGGCCACCATCAACTTTTTTTTAAATACGGATCTGTTTTTTTTTATTACAGATATCGATAAAGCGATAAATTTACACTCCAAGGGTGTATTTTATAGCGTTTCATTTGAAACATCTTCCATCATCAGTGACAACAATTTTAAATTACGTTCCTGTCTATACTTCTGTAAATTGTTTCGATTTCTTCAAAATTTAATTCAGACAACCCAATAAATTCGACAGGTAGGCACTCTAACACAATGAAAATTCGTATTGCCGCAGTCCTTCTTTCAAGGCTTATTTCTCCCTAATCAATTATAATTCGTAATATTTTTATAATACTCAATCCTGGAAGTAACGCAAATATCAGTTTTTGGTCAAAATTCGATAGTTGTATAAGTCGGTATGATCAAATAGCATCTCAATTCATTTACCATCTTAAACGTGTGAGCTTTGCTTGTTTTTTATGGCAGGAAAATTGTTGATATCTGTTGAGAACTGTCAGACGATTATGAACATATCAAAGATGTTTTCAAATGATGAAAGGACCGATATGCTATTCAGTTATGAAAAATTAAATAAAAATTCTCTTTTGGCAAGGAATATGTATGTTGGGCTATACCCGAATCGTCGTATTCCGAACATCCAAATGTTTAGACGATTAGAAAGAAATTTGAGGGACTTTGGTACAAAGGATCTATAGCACAAAGGATCTATAGCACAAAGGATCAATGAACTTTTATCTAGCATACTATTTCGTGTTAGCAATCACACGATAAAAGGTAAGACCTCGTTAGTCCTCAGCTCGCAAAAGTTTAGACTTTTGAAAGTTGTCATTCGTAGGGGACGACAGCTGGACTTCCGAACTTTGATAATTGGTAACGGCAACCTTGTTGAAGCTACTTCTGTCAAATTAATTGTCATTTATTCACTGGTGTGGATTTTGGGCTGGCGGGGTCATGGCCGGGTAATCACTGTCAGGGGCGAGCACTATAGGTCGATGATTACCAACTTATTATAGCCTGAATTGGATTATGTGGAGACTGGAGTCCAACGACATGAGGTTTCAGCAGAATGGCACTACCTGTCACACAGTTAATGCCACATTGGATACTCTGCATGAGCAATTGAAGGGCATTGTCATCTCACGTGGAGGTGATCTGAACGGTCCACCGAGATCGTGCAATTTGACCTCGTTAGACTTTTACTTGTGGGGTTTTCATAAGTCGCAATTAATGCCATAATAACCCATTCCATCGGTCGAATTCAGCTTGAATTATGCGCTGGAGTCATGGAAAATTGGACGATTCGTATGCGCTCCATCCAGAGAAGCCGTGGCAGACATTTGAACGATGTTATGTTCCACACATAATGGGTGTGGAATATAACATAGATCTTTCAAACGAATAAAAAAATTCGATGATATCTCACATACAATTTGTTTTATCTGGATTGAAAGATAGGAAGCGCTTTATGAAATACCCTATATAGGAATAGTTCTTTCTTCACTCTTTCTAATTTTTCTTTCAGTGTTTCGGAGGAGTCCCTACAGCTCACGATCGTCTATCGACCACTCTAACGTGCCCAGCAGGATGATCATCCCAGCTCAGTTTGTACCTCTACCCATCAATAGGAAGTTCAGTGTGGATTGTGTCAGTGTCGTGCATTCAGACGATGTTAGTGACAGTCGGAGACAAAGTTGTTTCAGTGAAGGTGACGAACAACCCCGGTATCGGTATTGGAGAACGCCCTCTATCGTTGTAAGTGACTATTCGGACGACATCTTGGGCCTTACCTTAGAGGATATTGAATATATTCGCAGTAAGAGGGATTCGATTTCTCCGGATTCAAGTTTACACAGTTCCTGCAGTAATTTGAACTACTGTGGTTCTTCCATTAGTGGACTGGAAGGGGATTATGTTTTGAGCAAGCCTTACAGAAAATCTTCGAATTGTTCGACCTGCTCCACTTTGAGCGACGAGGATGAAACTAGCCAGGAAGTGAATTTACATCCACTGAGAAAAGAGGTGAGTTCATTTTGATGATCCATGATAATAATTACACAATTTTCACAGCATCTCGATTTTCAGATGCGTTTCGCTAACACAGTAGCTTCCTCGGTAGAAATTATTATCACACACTGGGTTACAGTTCTTATATACAACAATAGTAGGTACCCAACCTAAGTGGTTATTAGTGAAAGCAATACCAAGTAAAATCTGTAAACTAATTACACTCTCAGTTCTTGTACATCAGGTGGATTTTGAGTATGAATAAACTTCTTGGTATTATGAGAATATTTAACAATATTGAGTGGTCCACCCCCTCCAGAGATTCCAGCAGGTTCAGTTTCTGTTCCTTAGCTTCTACACGCATAGGTGGAATTGGACTTCTTCAGCTCATAAATTATTCTATTCTCTGAAATTCTCGTTTTAAAATTTCTTTGGAGTCCTTCCTATATACACTTTTGGGCATGTTTCGCATGTTAGTTTGTAGACACCTGATCTGGTATCCTTGTCTATTTGTGATTTGTTTTTCTTTGTATATTTACCCAAGGAGTTTCTAGTCTTAGATCAGGTTAGGTTAGTTCAAAAGTGAGTGGGTCTATTCGACCCTCCACCGCAACCCACAAGGGTTTATTGTTGCTCATACCTATTCAAACTCGACCAAATAAACCCAGCTTCTTGACGAAGCCGATTAGTTTGTATGGTGAGTGATCTTTTAGGTCAGATGGTAAGATTGCGGTTCTACCAAACTCTGAAAACCTGATTCGGTCTACGGCGGGACAGGCACAAAGTATATGCTCTGCTGTTTCATCTTATTCCAAATAAAGACGACACACACTGTCTTCCGACAGTCCGAGTGTCTGCATATGATGATTTAGATGACAGTGACCTGCAAGGAGGCCTGTTAGACATCGTAGTTCATCCCTACTAAAGTCCAACAACTTTTTGGTTTTAAGCTTCGAAGGGTGAATGAACGCCTTGGAGTGAGCCAATCCTGGAAGATTTTGCCAGTCTTTAAAACTTCTTGCCATCCAGTGTTCAAAGTTTGTTTCGCAAAGCCTAAAGCAATGCCAATGACAGGTTCTGGTCCGATGAAGTTACTTGCAGCACCCTCCTTTGAAAAGGAGTCAGCAGCCTCGTTGCCTTCCAGGCCAGTGTGGCCAGGGATCCAGACCAGAGATAATTTGTTGAGTCTTCCTACTGAGGAGAGTCGTTTTTGGCAATTTGCTAACAATTTAGACGTTGCTTCCAATATGGAGAAATGGAAAGCCAAAACCTTGCCTGGTAGTTTGCAACTATTGAAACACTGGTAATTAACAAAAGCTTTATCAACTGAAAAAATGCATCGCCAGAACAGTTCCGAGAGGTGGAAAATGTTTTGCTCTTTTTAAACATTTTTGATATCACTAACGGCCAATTTTTTTGTTCTTTCTTTTTTGTAAGTTTAGCAATTTTTGCTGACCCCTCTAAAAAAATTTGACAATGTTTTCAGATTCCATTCCAAATCGAATTCCACTTAATTCAAATTTTCGATCGTGATGAACAGATTCTTGATAAAATGAAACTCGTGGACCAGACTATGTAACGTTATTTTCCGGAAATACAGTTTCAGTAACATTGCGTCCGTATCGCATTGTTTGTTCTTGCATGGAGCTCTACTGTATTGCCGTCAAATCGTTCCAATTATCTTTTGATGAGCGACGACATCCTACCGAAACTTCGACGAGCATTTTCCCTGAACTAATTTCTTAATCAAATTCATTACGGTTCGCTGATAGCCCCCCGTTAGCTATGATCACATATCAGAAAGTATTAATTAGAGGTTCTCTTTTTGGGTTTGAACGAGTCAGCGCGTTTCTAGGTATCCGGCGAAGCTTTTCAGCTTCACAGCTACAGATTCGAAAACAGTAACGAATGTGAAATTAGTTCCAGGGAATATCTCGTAATTTTTTCCAAATGTATTCATTTTATTTCCTCCACATGACCATAACTACCGGAAAATGTTTTTGCTTTGCTTTCTCTCTCAACTCTTTTGAAGAAGTTGTTAGTAGTAGAATTTTGATTTACCAGCAAGGCTTCAGAAAGAACAAATGACTAGAATCAGCTTTTCACTGTTTATTAAACTTCATTTTTACACACGTTGATCTGAATGAACGTATATGAAACTATTTTCTCGGAATTCCTTGTAATTAAACTGTCAGGTCTAGGTTTTCCAATCAATATATTGGAGTGGGTGAGATAATATACGGTGCCTTCATTTAAAAACTTCCCACCCCTAGAACTTCGTTTAGCACGTCAATTTAGATATTGAGGCCAGTGGTATTTTAGGTTTAACCCCCTTACCCCTAGCTACCCCCACTTGATAATTTTAAATGGCACCCCCTTTTTTGTAACACACCAATTCAAAGATCTTAAAAATCCTCACCAACCCTGTTCAAAAAACTGAAATTGGTTGATCCGTTCTCGTAAAATAGGGCCAAAATAAA
>WOGR01011703.1:0-10462 GCA_015342045.1 Leptinotarsa lineolata | reverse complement strand
TGATTCAAATGGACATGCGAACAGGCACAATTGCAGATACTGGAGTGACGTAAATCCTCACTGGTACAGGAAAACTCACTCACAAACTCCCAGAAACCGAATGTTTGGACTGGTATTCTGGGAGATCATATTGTAGGTCCATATTTTATTGATGGTAACCTCAACGGACAAACGTCTTTTGAACTTCTTGATACATCTGTGAACCCCAGAATAACTCTACTCGAAGTTGAGCTCAACAAGATGGAGCTCCTCCACATTTTGTTGCATCTGTGCATCAACTTTTAGATGACAATTTCACAGGACGGTGGATTGGAAGGCGAGGACCAATAGAATGGCCGGCTACATCTCCTGATTTATCACCATAAGACTTCCTTTCTTGGGTTCATTTGAAATCCAAAGTTTATATTACAGCCAAATTCTTTTGATGATTTACGTAGGAGAATTGGTTGTGGAGTGTCTTCCAGTGACTCGAGAAATGTTGAGAAATGTGACATTTCGAAAATCGCTTATAGGTACTTTCATATGGAACTAAATGGTTCACATTTTGAACATTCAAGTTTGCGTATAAAAAAACCAAATACTTTCATCAACAGTTAAATGGTATTCCCGAGTAAAAATTATGATATCGGTTTGTTAAATATATATCTTACAAAGAATGGTAATGAAATTGTTACTTTTGGAAGCATTGTTTCTGTGTTTTCGACATCATTAGGGTAACAAAAAGAGTGACATACCGACAGGCTTATTCACATATCGTAAAGTTTGCTCATGAAAGAAAACAAATACATTCATCAACAGTGAAATGCTAATCTCAACTGAAAATTATAATATCGGTTTGTTAAATCACATGTTATATGGAATGGTAATGAAATTGTTACTTTTTCAAACATTGTTTCTGTGTTTTTGACATTAGGTCAGCAAGAAGAGTGATTTACCTATAGGCTTTTTCACAGATCCTTAGGTTTGCTAATAGAAGAAAAAATACATTCATCAACAGTGGAATGCTAATCTCAAGTAAAAATTATGATATCGGTTTGTTAAATATATATCTTATAAGGAACTGTAATAAAATTATCACTTTTTAAAGCATTGTTTCTGTGAAAGAAAGGTCGGCGTCATCTTTCCTTACACAGACGCCATCTAGGGAAACGACAGAGAACTCAATCCAACAGATCGCCTTGGGGAGCCAGTTTATCTTTAATATCCCTGGATTGAGTTTTTTGTCGATTCCATAGATGGCGTCTTCGTGAAGGAAGATATCGTCGACCTTATTTATTCAGGCTTGTTCTCTGAGGACCGTTGAGTCAGTATAGCACCCCTAATGAGACCTATGAGGGGTCGAAACAGCGGTGTCTGGTGTTGAATCATAAATGCATTATTTTTAGGCTCAAGCTTCCAAATTGTTTCTGAGGTTTCTCCATCATCAGATCAGTAAAAAGCGGTGACATACAAACTTATTCATAGATCACAAAGTTTGCTTATGAAAAACAAATACATTTTTCAGTGTGAATTCCCGTCTATATACGAGAAAAATCCCAAAAGTAGGCCACCTAAAGAAATATTTGAAATATTCATTCTATATAATACCTTTATCTTTATTTGGTTTCAAAAGAACTTTCAAAATTATTTTCGATCATTGAATTTTTGTTTTATAATTATTATTAAGTCAACAGTTATTTACGTATTTGTTCTCCATCGTTAGGTGTCCTATGGTTTTGTATTGCAAAATTTGTATGTGGATACTTAAGGTTTTACCTGTTTGTATATTTTTTGTTTCTGCCTTGAATAGGATCATTCAGACTAATTTAGTTTTTTATTGAAAATTATATAATATAAAAGTAAATTATCTCCTAAGTATCCCACAAAATTTTTCTGTTTAAATGTCAACAACTGAGCAAGAGCAATTGAAAATGTGAGATCGTTCTGGTGACGTCACACCAGGCTTCGAGCGGTGGCAACCGGGCCTGTAGTTGGAGTTTATTAATCGCTACCATTGTCGGATTTTGATTCATTTGGTGGTTTGAAAACACCACGTGTAACGTATTTTTGAATTCTTTTGTTTTTAAAACAATTTAAAAGTTAAAGACTATTATGTGTTCATTAGAAGACAGCTTTAGTAGAGCTGATTCGGGTAAATTACCTAAAGTCGATATTTTCATGGTGATGGAATATTTTAAAAACAGTAGGGACTACATAAGCGCTGAAATGAGAGGTGTAAAAATGGGAAGGTAAGTAAAGAATAATACGGTACCTTGTTTTACCTTGAATATTTTAATATTCATGTGTTCTCCTAGAGTATCGATGTAAACAACTATTGACTATTGTAATGCCTACCTATACATGGAAGAAAGCAGAACCTGAATACCAGTATACACATTACATTAAAATGATCTTCGCAACAAAAATGTGCCCCCTTGGCAGATACAAAGTCGACCCTCCGCATAGCGCGCTGCCATAACTTTCGTGATTTCAAGTTACTTGGCAGTGAAATAAAACTTTTGTCAGGTGCAGTTACCGAAGAATTCTTGAATTTAGGAACGATGCAATACTTGTAACGTCCTTATTTATCATTATTCATATTCACGCAGTTGACACACTTCAGTAAACAACACACAATTTTCTTTCTACGGCTTTAGCACACGTATTTCGCTTATCCGCCAGCACTCTTTTGTCGCCGAGTCGACTGATGTGACGTCAAGCTTGACCACGCCCCGTTTCGGTGTACGCCACATTCAACTATTAATTTGAGGGGGAAGATAAAGAGTGAAAATTCAGATTTTTTACAGATGTACTATTTGAAACATAAGCTTTCAAATAATGGAATAAAAAATTTATTAAATGAACCCATTATGGGCAACTACGAGAATTGGGTTATAAGAAAAATGAACAACTTTTTGAGAAATGTCATACTCCAGCGATACTTAAAGTAGACGCATCCGATCAAAGTCAATAATATTAACTTCACCTCATTTTTTATCCCTGTTATAAACATTATTGTTTCTTGGAATAAATGAGACTTTGTATTTTATCATTAGTGAAACATAAAACGACGCAAAGCTTCTCACCATGAGTTCACAGAAAGAAAACGATTCAAAATTTAAAAATCAACCAGTATACTTGGGATTAATGCAGACGGAAGTCTATTATATATAGATAGATAGATAGATCTTTATTTAAATTAGGAACCCTAATATACATATAAGAAGGCATATTACTATTACAATATACAGAATAGAAAATATAAAACATTCATATAAAATATAATGCTCAATATAATATTATTTGTAAACAATTGCAAGTAATTTTTCAAAATACATATGGATTAGTCAAAAATAAAAATATAATAGAAAATAGTATCACAAAAATCGGTAATTGAAATATAAACTATAAAATAGCCATACGAGATAAACTGTTAAGTATATATACTATTAAGTAAAAAATTGCACTGAACATATTAAAAATCATATACAAATAAACATACAAATATAGGAAGAGGCTTAAGAATTTCTGCTCTCTCTCTCTTTAGATTGTACGGTACTAGCGAAAGAGAGAGAGATCAGAAATTCTCAAACCTATTCCTATATTTGACAAGCTGTACATATATAAACAAAGAGGAATAGTTTTATCATTTCACAAAGATTAACAAATTAACATGTAATATATAATAAATTATTTTATTGTTTTATATTTATGGAAATATAGTTAGGTACTTATTTTGGATGTATTCCTTCAACTTGGCTTTGAACTGGAGAACTGAATCAGATAACATACTCTGGTAATTTATTGAATTCCAGGAAACCTTTGAAAAAAAGTGAATTTATTGTACTAGGTATGATAGGAAGTGCTAGGAACATAAATGTTATTTTTGCCACGTGTGTTATAATTATGAATATTTTTACTAAATGTTATGTGCAGTAATCTGGTGCTAAATGGTTTATTATTTTGAATATGAAGATCATCGTGAAATAAAACAGTCTGTTTTCAAAGGAGAACCAACTGAGGGTCATTAACATTATAAGGGTGAGGCGATTCTTTCTCAATATTATTCTCATTCTATGATTTTGAAGCTTCTGGAGCATATTTAACATATTGAGATTACACAGATATACAATGGATGAACAATAATCGAAATGTGACTGAATGATTGAATTGTACACAGTGATTTTAGACTCAGTTGATACATGTTGAGATATCCGTGAGAAAAAGAAAAAGTTTTTTGAAAGTATAATCAAAATGACTATTGAAGTTCATAACATTATCCAATAGGAATCCCAGGTACTTAACATTTGAGACAACTTGAATTCTTTCATTATCAATTTTCAAACGAATATTATCAATATCAAGAGTATCATAATTATATTTTGTAGTAAAGACCATCGCCTGAGTTTTTGTTACATTGAGTTTTAGTTTATTCAGACTCAGATATCGGCTTATTGATAACAAGACAGTGTTCATTTTTTCAATAGCTCTTTCAAGGTTGACATCACTACATGCAAGGTGCCATCAGTAAAAAGGTTAATAAATATACATTCTACGAATAGTTTTAGATCATTCAGATACAAAATGAAAAAGGGGGGCCTAAAACACTCCCCTGTTCAATACCTACATCATTCATCAGATTGTATGATATTTGATCTTTAAAACGTACATGTTGCATACGGTTTGTGAGGTAGTCCATTAGCCAATCATGCACTGTACCACCAATACTATATTGCTCGAGTTTGGATAAAAATATTTTCCTGTGGATTGTGTCAAAGGCTTCCTTCAGGTCAAGGAATACAGCGAGAACATATTTATTGATACCTAATTGGGTTTTAACGAAACATAGGGTCAGTTACAGTGCTGATTCACAAGAATACTTTTTTCGAAACCCAGATTGATTACTCATCAATATTAAATTTTCTGAAACGTGTTGTAGTAATTGTTCATAAACAGTCATTTCTAAAAGTTTCTCAATAGTTGGCAAAGTATTTACTGGGCGGAATTCTTTTGCTTTAGTGGTATCTGTAATTTTTTGGAAAGATATAATGGTACTGATTTTTAGACTTTGTGCAATTTTACCTGTACTTAGAGACGTATTTATAAGATTCAGTATTACATGGCCAATACTTAGAAATACTTCCTTCAACATTTTGCAGTTCAATGTATCATATACAGAAAACTTATCGATTAGGCCACCAACGATTTTACGTAGATCCTGCATGGAGAGTAACTCAAATTAATTAAATTTCAAGTATAAGTTACTGTTTGAATTACTTCAAGTTTCAGTATTATCTATACTCTGGACGATATCTTCAATACTTCCAATAAAATAATCATTGAAATGATGTGCTATTTCCTTACTGTCTTTTAGCAATGTTTCCCCCACAGCAGTTATAAATCTAATATTTGGTTGGAATGTCCTGGTGATTATTATTTACTATTCTTTTCAATGTTTTCCACATTTCTCTGGGGTTATTTTTGAATCTGCCTCTTTTATCAATGTAATATTGTTCTTTTTTTTGTTTAAGGATATCTACTACGCCATTTTGGATTATCTTGAAATTTTGCCACTTTATTTGCTTTTAATCATTTAGATTTGAACACTTTTTGAACTCTCTATATGCCCTATCCCGTAATTTGATTTTATCATGAACCTCGTTATCAAACCACGGAAGATTTGATTTAAAATGGCAATTTTCAATGGGTGCGATATCATCAATTACAATTTGCCTTTTTTTCAAAGATTCTTGATATATGACTTCAGTTTCAACTGTGACTAAGTTGAATTTCTGTATTATTAATCTTTTTTTTAATATTCTTCAAATTTTCAGCACTGAGATTTCTAATTTTCTTTACATTAGAATATGGCTTATCAATATTATGTAAATTTACTGATGTCACAGTGTGATCAGTTATTTTTGAACAATCATGTACAACAACTCCCAAATGATTTTGATTACTTCAAACATATTCAACTAATGTTGAATTGCTATCAGTATTAAGAGTTGGTTCCGTTACACACTGTTCCATTCCATATGCTGATAAGATACTTTTCTGATAAATGAAATGAAAAAAGCCGCAAAAAAAATATATTCCCAAATACTCTGACACAGATAAATCAAAGAGAAACACTTGAGAAATCTGGTGGAATGATGAAAGAACTTTTTACAATGATTAACCGTGTAATAAAAACCTCAGTAACTTCAAAAAGCAATATGCGATAATGAAAAAATTAACAAATAAAGCAAAACCGGACAGCTGAAAACATTTTTGTTCTTCACTGACTAGAAATAATAATAATATGAAAGAAATATGGAACAAAGTTAATGGGTTCAAAAACCATAAACAAAGTAATAGAAATCCAATAGTCGAATGAGGATGGATAAAGTTACATGACAAAATTGCACCAACCTGAGTGAACTCCTGATTCAATTTGATGAATGCCGTATAAACAGGGAGGGGCAAGTGTCGTTGGAACGACAAAGCAAACATGCCTTGAGAAACCATTTGGTCCTGAAGCACAGCATATTGATACAAATAACAACGTCCGATCCATATCACTTCCATTGTTATAACGTTATTTCAAATTTTCACACATGCTGGGCAATATCAATAAACTAGACAATTTTCTAACACAATTAACCCAAATTACGTATCAGAATTATTTTTTCATTCAATATATTTCATTTCATCTGTCCTAATTGATATAATAGTAAGTAAGGAATTCGGTATAACTAAAAAGACATCTATGATACATCAGACGAAATGTCTAATGAACCTTTTTCAAAACAAATCATTCTGCTCGAAAAAAAATTCAAGATCGCATATGTCCTCATCAGACTGTATGCACTCTCTCATCCAAGAGTAATGCAAACGATAGGCAGGGCCAGACTTGATAAAATTGCTCCAAATATTACTAGTAAACACAATATTTTACCTTTTTTTCGAGAAGTTTTCAGAAATATAAAGATGTTGAAAATACAATTATTATTCCCAGAACGAATTCTATACTCTTGATGTCTAGAGTATTACCGGTGTAACCACTGGCCTAATTATCTCAAGCGTGTACTCATGTATATTGTCTTGTATGGGTTTTGTCATTAACTATATATTTTTATGACAGTTCATTGAGCTGTGTTGTGAATGATTTCATCTACCATAACGGGTGCTTACATTGATAATGGATCTGTGATAGGTGCTTGATGATGGGTACCATAAGTGGTATCGTATAAGTTTCACAAAGTTTTGTGAGAATGATCTTTATGGCGTTGTTGGTTGGCAGAAAAAACAATTCCCACAATTTTTGTTAAATCGCTGTCTATCAATATTTCAATTGCGGCATGACAATGAAATCCATAAACATGTATTTTGAAATGTTGTGGGAGGTTTGTTGAATAGTTACATTGATTACAAAAATGAGCAAACATTCAGTATCCTTCAAAATATGATTTTTTGTTATTAAGTTTATTTTTTCTCATACTGGGTAATTCAGATGAGCGAAACAATCAGAGTTATGATTTCCAAAAAGAACGCCATTCGATTCCATATTTTCTAATCTTTCAGGAAATTTTTTGATTAACGAATTTTCGTTGCGACATCGCTAGGTTATTGAAGAAACCAGATTGATGACTATTTTTCATATCACTACCCGCACATCTACAACAATTTAGTGGTATATTTGTAGAAATAGTTGAAATCAATTTGACCTCTCTCAGTATATTGAGTTTTGTGAACTCAAAACCGTTCATATTTTAAGAATTATCAAACAGTGATAATTCACACTCTGTATATTTTCATTGGATCAGAAACCGTCAAATTTACTCACAATTGTCATTAGAGGTATAATATATTCAAAAAAAACTTTATTGTGAGACTTTCACAAAAACGCAACACTTGTTTCGCCATGCAATGGCTTCTTCGGGCGTGTTTCTATTCATTTCTAAACATTCTGAAAGATTGAGTTTCAAACTTTTCTCTTCTGAATGTAACACGTCATATTTATGATTGACCTCGTGTTCTTCTGCCAAAATATTTTTTTCAAATGTGGAATTGGTTTTTCCATTCAAGAAAATACTTTCATGCTCTTCAATTCTTTGGAAAAAGTTCTACCTGTTTGGCCAATATAAAGTTTTGGGCAAGAGTCACAAGTCAACTTAAATACTCCTGATCCATCTGACACTGGAGTTTTGTCTTTTTCGTTTTTAATAAATTTATTCAAGCTATTCTGTAAGCCACGTCTAAAAATTGTTTTTTCAAAAAACGAGCGATATTATTGGTGGGTTTATCGAAATATGACAATGTCCTGTTGCAGACCTTATTATTTCTTGAATTTGGGTAGACCTGGTCCATGGCTTGTTTTTGTAGTTGGAGTCAATAATGGAGTCAAAAATGTCTAACTTATAATCGAGTTGTGATGAAACTCAGCTCTCTCTTGAAATTACTTTCCGACAGTGGAATATTCAGCTACTTTATGCTGGTAAGGGTGTGAGGAGGAATTAGGTATGAGAATGTCTGTATAAGATGGTTTGTGGAAAATTGCAAAATCATCAAATTAATCTTCCTAATATTCAAGTCAAGGTAATTTTTTGAATCATTTACCTCCCTTTCAGTGGTGAATTTTATTGACGGGTGAATGGAATTGTCATATTCGATAAACTCACCTAATTGCCTATCTGTACCAATAAAACAGACTAAGATAGCATCTACGTATCTGTACCAGTACAAAAAACTGTAAGTTTACTGATTATTATGGATTTTATTCTATATGTTATCCATGAAGACTTCGGCCAGCAAAAGATTTAACGGGTTACCCATTATTAGCCCTCTACTGCATGAATAAAACTTTTCGTCGAATTGAGATAGACAAAGAGTGAGTCAATCTAAAATTTCCTGTTTCATTAGTGGATTTACAGGTTTTTTGTCTAAGAGACGCCCAACCAGTTCAATTGGTATAATAACGTTCAAGTTGAAACTGCCACCAAGCAGAGCACATGAATATGGCAAGTGCAATCTCGTCGAAACATCCGGGATAACACTTTTGTATGTGATACCATCCGAGAAGGACAACACGCTGCAAAAAATCACAGGTCGAGTTTCTGTACTGCACACCTGGAAAAGTGTTAGTGTTTTCCAATTAAGAAAACTTTCAAATAAAAAGGGGAGCATTTTTTCAAGTCCGACCCTGCAGATGCCTTATTATGCTGAACAAACCGCATCAGAGACATCGCCGATAGTTGTTCAGATCACCGGGAGTGCAATATCGAGTATTGCGCGCGGACAATGAATTCGAACGCATCCGGCTATTTAGGTACGGAGAGTTACGAGGATGTTTTGTGACTGAGGTCGTTGAGAGGACCACATAGGTACGAATATTAGGACACTTGTTCATGCCTCGGTGACTGCTTTGCTCTATCGAGCCAGTCTAAAGGGTAAATAAAGCCTGCATGAACAACCGTCAGAATACAGCACGTGTGAATAGGTGAGCGCGGGAAAAAGTAAATAATGCAAGTTTTTAATGTTACAAATGAGACTTTAGTATTCAAAAGAGGACATAGACACATTTTCTGTTATCATAATATAACAAATCATTTCTCAATAACGACGTAACATTAATGATTGTTGAAATATGATATTTCGAAGTTATACTTCTTTTGGGCGTTAGGGGAAAATGATGAGAGTAAATTTCACGATGCGCGCGCACACAGTCACGAAAAACTGACATCCTGAAGTTAGCATCTTCTTCTTTAATTTATATGGCCATTGCTTCTCTGTCGAGCGCATTTGGCCAGACTCTTCCTGTCCATAGTGAACAGAAGCTTCGTACGGGGGCGCAGCTGTCCTTCTCGAGGCAATGCTGCCACCCTAAGTTTTTTCAATTACATTAACTTTTATGAAAAACCCTTAATTGTTTACTAGGAGGCCGCCCGTCCTCTCAATATGACTTTCCCAAATACTACATCTATTAACGCACTGACGACCCCGTCGAATCCGTCGACATCCAGACTGGTTACTGGCGTAGGGGTCCACCAGTCCTCTCAAAATGTATTTTACTTCAATATTTATTCAAATTTGATTTTATTTTTATCAAAAACACCTCACTTTTGGATTCCACTCCGACCACGACATCCATGTACCATCTTTGAGAGCGGTCGTTATCGATACAACCGTCCTCTGTCGCGATCGGAGAGGAAGTCCCTGAAGTTAGCTAGTCAACATTTATGTTTTTCAAAAAAAGTTATCAACAGAGTAAAAATAAAGACATCTACGTATGTTTGCGTGAGAACCGGAAACTGTATTTACGATATTTATTCAAATGTTTTTGAACTACAACACGTGTTTTGTATTTGTAAATATATTTTTTCAAATAATAGACATATCGTGATGACTGATATTTATTGACAATTTAGTGATATAAATATGATTTACTGTGATTATAAGTGATAAAAGTAATGTTTACATATGTATTACTTTGAGTACGTTT